>SOPF01025615.1:0-64108 GCA_012979155.1 Hypericum perforatum
TTCTTCTTCTTCTTCTTCTTCTTCTTCTTCTTCTTCTTCTTCTTCTTTCTTTGTCTCGTCCTTCGTGCCTTCTAACCATGCCTATCAATTGCACAGGGACATAACCACCACATTCCCGAGCTTCGTGTTCCATTCGCAAGTAGATGATACTTAGAAAGTTGAGTCCCGGCTTCTCCAACCATAATGAAAGCTTTCTCGATAAGAGTTTCTGCTCCGAGGCATTGCTTCCTTGATGTAGAGTCCTTTTGGCTTTATTTGTTGCTTTCTTTTTTCAGTTTTGGTCATGTATATTCATGTTAATGCTTCGTCCTTTGTTTCCACCCGGACCCGGGGCTTTGTTGTTTGCTTGATCAACTTAAAAGGGTTGTCTTGAGTTCTCTCAGTTTTGCGATTTTAGTATTGGAAAAGGGTTTATTTGCCGTATCAATTATTGTTCATATTTGATTGAACTTGGTGGCTGTCCTGTTATTTCAAGGCGTTGTGTTCCTTTCAAAGGTACAGGGAAATGCTAAATCAAATTCAATCCTTCTAGTTCCAACTTAAGATCCCTGTTACTTAGTTGGTCTAATAGTGCTGCAACCTACAATGCCATCATTTCGTGATCTAGTCCGACTTGAATTCGGACAAGTCGGCCCGGAAGCTTCATGACTTAGTTTCGTACTTGCTATATAGAGTTGGTGATAAATCTTGAGGACTAGAGATTGTGAAAATGATCACATAAAGAGGAATAACAGACACAAAGGAACCCGTTTTCAAGGCTTTTTTTAGATGAACATTTCTAATTTCTCTCTGCTCCTTTCTCTTTATGACATTGATTACTCATCATATGGTATTTGGTAGCTACAATAGAACGAATTCAAGAAAAATAGTTAACATCTTGACATTCTTAGGTATTTGAGAATTATCACAATTTTAGGGAAAGCTTCTGATGATACAATCACCTATTGCATAAGCAACTTGAGAAGCAGACTAAGTAGCACCCTCTTGTGAAGAGCCCCCTTAACGATTGGGATCCTCCGCGAAGGAGGGTTGTGAGTGATCGTCCCCTGCAAATCTTGATCAGAAGTCATTGATCTGCAGATCAATCTTCCACCAGAGAGCTCTTCGAGCAATCAACCAAGTGGAACGTGATCAACTTTGTTCTGGATCATCGGACATTCAGTTGTTAGGATTGGAGCTTCATTCTCCGCAGTGAGATGTAGGCCAGGAAGCGGTAGCCGAAAACCATGGCGACCAAGGCACCGACTTCTACGATACCACTGTCTATCTTCGTCCCGTTGACGGACGTCGCCATGTGGTCGTACTGCACCTTGAGAAGCAGCTTGTAGGTGTGGTAGTTGAAGGACAAGTATCTGATCCATGCTACAAAAAATGGCACACCCTGCACGGATTCGAAAACAGAGACTACTTAATCTGCTAAACTTTTGCTGCATTATGAGACTTAATTTAAATTGGGTTGATCGTTTGTACTATACCTTCACAAAGAAACCTCCTGCCAACATGAAGGTCATGACAGTTACTGAAGCTAAAGTGGTGGCCTTCTTCATATCCATCAGAGTAGCCCCGATGGCTAGTCCCAGTCCCTGCAAAGACACTCGGCATGGTTAGTCGCAGCCTTTGATGTTCCATTTGTTGGCGATTCAGGAGAGGAAAAGGTACAATTACCTGTGCAGCAACTATGGAGAGGAAAATAGTGAGCATGCTCATGAAAAATGGCGCAGCGCTCATTCTGAGGCCCGCCATAAAGTAGACGACAATGAGGAAGAGCACCGGTAGTATCAGATCGAGTGGAAGGTCACTTGTCGTCCTAGCCAAGAAGTATGCGCTTAGCCTATACATGTCGGCCGCACGCTCCTTGTTTATCATTGCTCGCTCTTGCGGGAACGTGAAGATTGCTGTAAAAACAGGAAAGAATCCCCAGAAAACAGCTATGAAGAAAAGCAATCCAGCCTGCAAGACAAAAATCCTGCATTGTTACACAAGCACTGCTCGAGAATAGAGGTCTGTGGATACTCGTGGTATACCTGATCCTCAAGGCCGTTGCTGCTATTAGCGTCGGATTGCCACCAGAGCAATCCCAAGATAACTGCTGTAGAGAGGACCTGAGTGATCCTGAGCCAGCTGAAGTAGTCATGTCTCCTCTCTTTGATCCCTCTGCAAAACAATATCGTATATTGTTGGCACCAACTCGCTCCCCAGTTTCTCTTAGGACAAGCAACCTTCATCTTCACTTCCTCATCCAACGGGATCGGTGCCATGATCTTCTTCTTCTCCATGTCGGCCACCCGTGTCTCGTATGCCTCCACGAGATACTACATAACGAAGATCCAACATCAGAATCCGTTTCCCAAAGTTCCAGCAAAAACTTGCATTTTACCTCATGCACGACTGCAGGAGACGGCTTCCCGTTCTTCGTATCGCTGCGCGGGCTCCCCATTTGCACCTTGTCGTCCAATTCCGAGGGTACGGAGACGTCATTGATGTTGCCGTTGGCGAGGTCCAGCAAGAACTCGGCCGGGTTCATGGCAATAAGAGGGTTGCACCCAATGGACGAGAAGTACACCATTGCCTCGGATGCTTTCCCGAAATAAAGCAGGTTCCCTTTGCCCAGCAGGATCAACTTGTCGAACTTGTGGAAGAGCCGACTCGATGGCTGGTGGATCGTAGTTACCACGGTCTTTCCAGCCTGACATTATCAGATCCGAAAAGATCAATCCAGGAAGAAAAACATATACACCCTCTTACTTCTGTACAATATTAGTACCTCTGCAATGTCCTGCAACATCTGAACAATGCGGAGCGCGGTCGTGGAGTCCAATCCAGAGGTTGGTTCGTCGAGAAACAAAAGGGATGGGTTTATTAGGATCTCATTGCCGATGCAGACTCGCTTCCTCTCCCCACCTGACACCCCCCGGACGAACGAGCCGCCAATCATTGTGTCCTGACACCTGATGATGATGCACATGAATGTTTGAGCATCAAGTTAGAGCATTACCAAATAGAGGGTGTGCATAAATAAAAAGACCTCTCTAGTCCAAGCTCAGAAATAACATCCATGGCTCTCTTCTCTTTCTCCTCCCTGCTTAGTTCCTTGGACAGTCGAAGAAGGGCCGAGTAGGTCAGCGTCTCCTTGACCGTTAAGTGTGGAAAGAGTACGTCGTCTTGGGTCACAAATCCTACCCTGCCATTTTCATTATATACTTCTTTAATACAATGTCATGTACGAGTTCGATGAAACATGGTCGTGTCATCACAACATGCAACGTTGAGATGTTATGTTCAGTGAATCCCAGTTGAAAGTGATCTAATAAATATTCACAGAGACATTAAATAAATTTACAAGTTTATTATAGGCGTTCTATTGAGATTAGGTTAGAAAAATTTGAAAAAAATCATGTAAAACGTGTCAGAATTTGATAGGCTAAATCGTATTTCTCAAATAAATTGCATGAGACCGAGCATCAATCACCTGCTTTTGAGGGACTTAGAGAATGGCTGGTCGTTGTAGGAGATCGAGCCGCCGATGCCGGCCGGAATAAGTCGGCCACCGAGCAGGCTGAGCAATGTGGTCTTTCCACTGCCGGAAGGTCCCATCAGGGCCAGCACCTCCCCTGGATTCACTGACCCGGTTATCCCATTCAGAATTTCCTTCTCATGCGACGTTGTTAGTCCCTTCACTGCCACCTTATACGTCACATCTGTGAACTGTAATTAAAACAAACAACAATTACAATATTAAAATTCCGTTGATCCATCTCTATGTACTAGTGTGCCAATGTTTTAACCAGCTCGACCCGTTCAAAGTTCCAAAAAATTCGTACTAACTGAGTACGTTTTTTTCGAATTTTGGTGTTGGTTTAGCATTTGATACGAAATTCAAACGAAATGGGACATAGTACGAGTCTTGTACAAGAATAATGTGTCACATGAAATGAGACATTGGACGTGTACAAGACCTGCACCTGATGATGATGATATATGCAAATTCCAATAATTTTCTATTTGGGGATCGGACGGTTGGCATTTCGAACATCAAAATTTCTCCAAAATTTCATCGCCTGTCCAAATACAATGCACACCCAAATTAAATCAATGCCACAGCTTACAAATGCATCGCAAGGATTGGATTTTCTATGTCACGGATCCCCTCTATTTATTTTAATTTTTCTTTAATTGGAAGACGCTATATATATAAAATGTATATTGTGGGTAGTATGAGTTAATTAGTTACCTTGAGAAAGATCGGCAACGTAGGTTCCGTTTGGAATTTTGGCTTCTGACCAACTCCAGCTTCAATATCTTCAGCTGAAAAAATTTATGGGAGTAAATATTAGTTCTCTTCATGTAAGAATCATAAAATTCATTAGACGATACGTTAGCCTTTGAAGGTCATTGTATCCCTTATTTTTGGGACGTCCATCATGTCACAAATGAGCAATTCAGTGAGTTGCCCTAAGGTCTCTAAGTTTATCATTATTGAAATACCTAATAGCGTCTTCCACATGTATATAAATAAAATTTTCAGGTAAAAAAATGGACAATTATACCCTAATTAATTTAAACTCCATCTAAATATCAAAAAGCAAAAACACATTTCTCTACGTAAGTAGAACAAAAAGGAGGAATTTAAAATTTAAATGGGGGGGTCCAGAAACTTCGACGACGGCGTTCGTCAAGTGCTGCAACCCCAAAAGGAGGCGTTACTCCTCTCTATCGTTCATAAATCATAACATCGATTTTGGGTAATTAAAATGATTCATTGAATTAATTATGTACGGCTATATCAAAATTGAGAATTTGTTTCACAAAATTCAAACTAGTGTCAAATTACTTTTAAAAGAACTAGTGTCACTTAAACCTACAAAATAGAATTGCTCACTTTATGGGGTTCTGAAGATTCTCTAGGACTTTAAGGCGACAATCAAGTCAAGGGAAAACTAATCCTTGACTTAGAAATGAGAGAGGTTTTATTTTCTGAAAAGGAAGTGACTCTCCAATAAGAGCAAGTTGGTGCATCTCCCACCTACTTTCTCTCTTTTTTTCCAACTCACAACTATCAATCATATGTTTTGCCAACTTCCCGGCTTCATTATTTGCGACTATCGTCAAATTTATGTCTTTTTTTCAACAACATGAGGTGCGAACTCGAATGGCCAAAAATATTATATTTTAAATGATTGACTCGGCTAATCCAAAAATCTTCCAATATCTACGGTCTCAAATCTTACATCCAGAATAGTATCTTCGATATTATTTTTCATTATTTTTTTGGAAGAAATTTGTTAGTTTCATCACAAAATAAATATGATTTAGTTGCATCCGTTCAATAATATTTCATTATTGTTAAAGTTAGAACTTCCTTTATCATATGACTCCTTTAATTATATAGTTGGAAATCCAACAGTACAATTGTGTAGCTCATTCCATTAAACCAAATTGAATAAAGGTCTTGGTTTCCTCTTCAACAGAGGAACATCTACGACCACAAATTAAATCTCATATATAAATATCTCAGTCTCGTGGACCACGAAAATTAAACCTCAAATAAAACTCTATTTAAGTCAGAAATATGCTATCTTAATATTAATGCTATACGCAAGTGGATATGTTTCGGTAGAATTATCCAACAATTAATTATTTAACAAATGGACTAATCAAAATTTGAACGATACTAAAAACGAATATATATTGTGAGTAAAATGTTAGTGGCTTACGCAGTTCGTCGTCGCTAAAGGGCTTGGAGTCAGCGATGACATCGTCGGGGGGCATGGTGAAGCCGGTGAAGGAGAAGGAGAGGCCGAGGCTGGCGCTGGACGCCCGGCTCAGGGCCGCCCCGCTGCTGACGTCGTCCACGTCGACCAGCTTCAGCTGCGCGCTCCTCGACTTCCTTATGTGCGTCCTACTGCTGCTCCCCCCGCGCCCCGGCGACGCCGCGACCGTCGACCTCGATGACTGCCTCCTCCCCTCCGCGGCCGAGCCATCTCCGGACGGAGGAGACTTGAACACCGCCGCCAGCGCCTCCACCAGCTGGTCCGACCTCGTCCGTATCAGCTCCGTTGCACTGCTTGCTCTCTCCATGTATATATATATACCTCTATATGATCATGAATTATATTTTGAAAATTAGTATTTATTCTGGACTATAGGCGGCTAATTGGAATTTGGTTGTAATTAATTAGAACAACTATATACTTCATTCAAAAAATTCTACAAAATATTTGACTATATTACCACTCGATTCTACTACTTGACATAGTAAATAGTAAGTAGTTGACGAAGAGGTAACAGAAAAATGAAAAAGATAGGACAATTTGTTTTTTCAAGTTTCCGCATTTTTTGCTACGGCGAGTACCAGAAGTACTACGAATTGGACCAGATAGCAAATGGACGTACTATATACTTGGAGATGTACAAACTTAGTAACGAGAGGCTTAAGTAAAATCAATATATAATTTAAACGAGAGCATCTCACACGTACCTTATAATCCTAGTTTTCCTTGTCCAGCTAACTAATCACCGGGTGACTAATTCTAGTTAGAGTCGGAATAAAGAAAATTATTGAATGTGTAAATAAGTGAGGAAGGTAGGACTTAGGAGTGAATAATTTTGGATTGGATGTTTTACCAAGAAAGGGCATGAGGCTGTAGAAGACTAAGTGGGGATGCTGGTGCACTCTCCCTCCCTACTTATAGACTTTCCACGAAACAGATGACCGCTTTATTTGTGAATTTACCAAATTACCCCCACTTTTTGGCCAGAGATTAGCCTCTTGAGCCTTTACGTGCATGCGAGATCCCATAACACTTAATATAATGTTTGACATATGTATTTGTATAATTACCTTTTTTCTAAAATTTAGTCGGCGTCAACTAATTCAGATGAATCAAATTAAATTATTTTTTATCTGCTTTTTTTGGAATCAAATTTGAGATATCTAAATAAACGAAATAATTTCTCATCATGATTACATCTAAGTCTGTGATGTATTATTTCTACTAATCCACGCATTGACCATAAAACTTAATAATAATTTGATGGCCCTTATCTTTTTCCCAAAAGAAAATTTTGGTGGAAGAATAAGACTGAACATAACCAAAGTGTTGGAAGTTGCAATTGGTCGGTCTCTATCATGAGCCATGTCCCGTGGAGCCCTATCATCCACACCGTACACGTGTTCGGACACTACGTACGTCCAAATTTGCTTAGAAGATATTGGCCATTTTGGGATGGCCTACAATTATCTCCTAAGCGGATTTTTTTTCTTTGTAAAAAAAAAAAACGAACTAATCAAAATTTGATTCAGACAAATAAAAGTCAATCAGTTAAAACTTTTAGCATTAATGTTGTTTAACCTTATTAGGTGTATCTGATGGAGGCAGCACCTTAATCAACAAAAGCCAGGAGCATAGTAACACTCGGACATGAAGGTGACATTCAAATTTAACTTACAAAAATCTTGAGTTTACATTTTATAAATATGATAGTATTAAATATTTATTAGAAGAATATAAATTATTTAGTACTATAATATTTAGATAGCGAATGGTCTAGAAAAAAAAAAGCTAGGAAGGGTTGTTAGTACATCTAATGGCTGCACATCTGTTTCGACAGATCTCAAAGGAACAGCTGCAATTATAACGAGAGGTCTCTGTTTTATCTTAGGTTGCCTCTCTGCCAGGGAACCCCAAAGTCCATTTTGGAATTTTGCTAATATTTTCGTGTACATTTTCTCCGAAAGAAATACATTATTTGCATGGCATGTTTGTTTGTTTTATGTGACATCATTTTGTTGAAACGATGACGCATCTCGAAATATAATGAGTTCGTTTAATTTGTTGATATTATATGTTATTCAAATAAATATTAGTAAAATAGTTCATCCAAATAGTTTTATTTAAACAGACTTACAAAAAATTTATAAAGTTTTTTATCAAAATTTTCTCGTCGTTACATTCTCAATTGGTAAGAGTTTAGTTTTTATTATGAAAAAATGATCATGTGCATATTTATCTAAGCAGTGATCGATTATAGCGTTCATTTGTCTAAATATCTATCCCATTGGTCTCAGATTCCACGTACAGTTAGCTTTTTTAAAAACCATTAGGTATATGGACATCAACTAATTCAAATAATCTAGGTTTTAGTCATGTAAATTATTAAAATGTGACAAATTTTATAATAATTATTTAACATTTTTGTCGTTTACAAATACTCAATACCGTTAGTTAAACTCATTCATCTATAAGTATAGCTACTAAACATTATACTTTTGGTTTTCTTTTTGGGTGATCATTAATTGAACTCTATAACTTTATCTTCATGACTATTTAATTCTGCCTTTTTGCATAACTTTGTTAGAACTCCAAAAGTAGGTTGGCTAAATTAAAGCTCTTTGGATGAACAAAGATAAAAGTTAAAAGCTCTTTGGAAGCTTCTAGCGACACGATACGTAGCTGGAGGTTAGAGGTCCAGAGCTATATATTGAGGATAACATATCCAATAACCCTCGTCACCTTTCACCTTTACTTTCTTTTCTTGGGAATGACTTTCACCTTTATGTATGCGGAAAGATTAATTATCATGATGTGATTCAGTATAAACTGGTATACTTCTTATAAAAACGAATCTGATGTACTATATGCAAATTTTGGGTACCGGGGTAGTTTCTATTTGAACAATATTTGACCTGTTTCAAGCCGAGTAGGATCAAAAGTATCACTGAGACACTCGTTATCAGAATGTAACGAAATGTAAGAAGAATGAATCGTCTACGAAAAGATTACCTTGATTCCCTCCCAATTCGTTGGACTAAAGGTGAGATATTAGTTTTTTTGGTTCATATTATGCTAACTTGTTGGTTCATGTTATATGTTTGAGGAGATATAACATGTAAAATTAAGCTTTTCGATGTCAATTCATATGTCTACTTCATTATTAAAATCATTAATGGAGCAGTAAATCACTTTTATTCATAAAAATATAGAGATGTGATTCAAGTAATTTGTTTCGTGAATTAAAATTTAACGTTGACCTATATTCCGAAATTTCTGTTTAGAGCTTTTTTTTCAAAAATAATATTTTTTTCATTGTCACAAACGATAAAATGAATTTATCGATTAACTAAAAAAGGAGCTAAAATTAATAACGATTGATTGATTTAAGTAAATCCGTCGATGCATGGGCAGAAACAAACAGAAATAACCAGCCTGGAAGAAGATGAAAGAGGACTGGAGAAGCACTTCAATCACTTTAGGGTACATCCTGTTTGGATATCCATGGTATATCGTACTCGACATATCGACGACGACTCCTCCATTATTATTAGCTTCCTACTACCCCATTCTCGTCTCTCTTTCCCTCTTACTCATTACATTAATTAATTTATATATTTAATTTATATACAACACAAAATGAGGGAATTACATTTCCTCGCGAAAAAAAGTGAGACGGAGTGTTCCAACGAACAACCTCTCTAGTTAGAGTTTTTTATCTTTAAAACTTGTTATCTGAATAACACTATACATACTAATTTAAGTACCAACCAGGTGTGATATATGAAAGATGAAAAAATTATCTTAACAAATATTGAACAATATTTCGTTTCCAAAAACTCAAATTCTCAAGTTAGATAATTTTGTATAATATTAATCATTAGCTTACACTATTTAGTTTTTAGATTCATACTGAATCGACTAATTCAAATTTAAATTAATTAAAATTTTTGAAAGATAGCAAAATTGTTTTTAATAAACATTAATTCGAGATTACAATTTAACAACTCTAGCAAGTTGATTATGTTGATTATTGCCACGTGTTGGGCGTTCTTCGACTCCATTTGTTTCCTTCAAATTAATGGAGGTGTTCTTATTAAATAACTATCTTTCTTTCCAAGGATATCATGGTCATAGTGAGAGCTGTACCAACACTGTGATCACGGGAATTAAATGTTCAAAAAAGTTGTTACACATGTATGAATAAGTGTCGATTCACAAATAAACTATAGATGACCATTAGGGATGTGTTTAAAGATCACAATTGTGCACCTCATGATCCTAATGCCCAATCCATTTCCATTCTCTCACCTTTTCCCAACTTTCTGCATATATAAATTACAATGCCAGCCTGAAAAGTGGTGGATAAACAATAAACTTTTTCTGAAAAGAAATTTCGCATTAAGAGCCGACGGCCACGTGGAAGAACGTCAAAGGAACAAGACCAACCAAAGTGGAACACATTTGTCACTGGGCTGCGGGTTTAAAGGGCACTAGACGAAGCAAAAGCAATGGCTGGTAATTAATTAAGCTGGGTATTACATTTGTCAAAATAACTAACAACGATCGATTAGACACTATTTTTGCTAAACCAATAATTATAAAGTCTAAATCATTGAATACATAACACTGTTAAATTTTTGTTCAAAAAATTCATTCATTAGCAAAAGTTTCTCTCGGGTTGAATCTTTAATTAATCGGTATAATATTAACCACGAATACCAATTTCTTAAGAAAATCAACTAACAACCAAAAGGGAATTTCGAGATAAAATCGAGCCAGCTTGTGGGGACCTAATAAACACAGCCAGGCGGATTTGTCACGTCACATTGGTAAGGTCCTTGTCACTTTGGATGTCCCCTCCGTTGGCCGGCACCGCCCCCTCTCTCGGATCTTTCAGCCCCTAACTGGGACAGACAAAGGACCCCTTTTTGGTGTCTGCTGTCGTCTATCGATATGCTGATTATCGAGAATTGATTAAATTAGTAACAAGTTTAGATTCTTTTAAATTGCTCACAGGAAATATTAAGCTCGAAGTTTGAATAAAGTCATTGTAGCAAAATTACTCATTTGTGAATGTGTTGGTTAATAAAAGATATATATGAACAAAGCTAATCAAAATTTCCCTCCCACGTTTCATCTCGTAATAACCGTATTGATTATTGTTGGGTGATTTTATTACGTACGAATGACAATTTCTGGATTTAGGGCTTAGAACTACACGGTGTCGAACATGCTTCAATTTCTAGACAAGAAGTGTGCCATAAAGTAGTTTCAGGTGTTGCATATTCATTTGTGCAATAAATAGATAAGGTAACAAATAAAAGGCTCGCAATTCACATGGATTGCCCATCTATTTAATATCTTTATGTGATTGATGACCCAAAAGAAGACTTGCATGGGCCCTTCTCGATAAAGAAGATTTGCATGGGCCATTCTCAATAGCACGTGGCAAACTGTCCTATGCCATAAAATTGCCGGCCATCTCTCTCCGGAGACGATGGCTCCTTACGGCCACCATCCCGTATACATACTTGTATGCATAAATAATGTTGTATCTATCTGATTTGGAGATTACGATTTTCCAATCTGAGAAGCATTCATCTCAAGATGACCTCAAGAGTATCTGTACTCCATCTGTTCTATATTTTTGTTAATAAGATGTGATCCATCATAAGCACATAAAATAAATAAAAACCATGCAGCACAAACTTGCGATAACAATAGACCATACTGAGAGGGAGAGCCATGACCAACCATGATTTATAATGTCAAGACGCTATATAAGAGGGAAAGCCTGCTCTATCACTGACCCGTAGCCGAACTCTTGTCAGGCGCAAATAGCCGAACTCTATGCACAGCTGGTCATATTAAGGAATTAATAGATCCATATTTTCTCTCTTCCAGAAATCAGAATGATAAAATTCTTTTTTGTCAAAGGCGCCTACCTCTTAAGATGAAAGCAAATTATATCAAATATAAACGGGCTCTCTCACTGACCCACATATTTAGAGTAGCACATGAACAAAACCTATAGCACCATTTAGGCAAATTTACTACTGACACGCATGACCAACCATGATTTATAATGTCAAGACGCTCTATAAGAGGGAAGGCTACCCTATCACTGACCTGAAGCCGAATTCTTGTCAGGCACAAATAGCAAGCATCCCAGTAAAATGAAATACCCGAAACACGCTAACCGTACCTTGCCACCCACAACCTCAGAAAGCAGTAGCCATTAACCAGGTTGTCAATGCAACAGCTCTGATGCCTTAACATCACAACCGGTATCAAGTCAGACTTTAGGCTCCAGGCTAAAGAAGTTGGGGGACCACCAAAGAAGCTAGTACTAGACATATATGACGGAGTAAAACTCGTCGGATTTTCTTTCCGCTGGCTGCCACCGCCTTGTAAATATCTAAAACATGCTTCCATTTCCACACCGGAAGTGAGTGTGCCATAAAAGTATTTTCAGGTGTTGCAAACGCATTTATGCATTAAATGGATGAGGAAAAGTAAAGGGCTCGCCATTCACATGCATTGTCTTAATGTTTTTAAGTGATGGATTCCTTTATATTTTTGCCAATACTTAAAATCTTATTGACGACACAAAAGAAAATTTGCACTGGCCAATGAGACTGCGATGTGGCAGACTGTCCTATGCCATGGAATAGCCAGCCATCTCTCACCGGTGAGGACGACGGCTCCTTCCAGCGACCAACGGATATACACACTTGTTACATATGTTGCACATATATATGATATAATAATGTATAGGTTCCAATTCTCCATCCTGAGAAGAATTTATCTCAGGATGACCCCATGTATGTACTCCATCTGCTCTATATTCTATTAAAGATATGCTGCATCTTTTTCATATGCCCATTTATATAGAAAACATGCAGCACAGACTTGCAAGAAATAGACCACATAGAGCACATATATTCAGGGCATCCCAAATAAATATCCCAAAATATATATATACACACACACTTGTCACATGTGTAACTGTATGTCACATATTAGTGTAACTGTTTGCCTTGGAGATTACAATTTTTCCAATCTGAGAAGTGTTTATGTTATGAACCGGGTTGCTACGCAAGTGGTAGTAGTGCGCGGTGGGATTTCGAGGCTTTGAACCTCGTCGTCCTCGCGCCGAGTTGATAAAACTAGATAAACAAATAATAAATGTAAACAATTCTTATTTCTTAGCTGAATAAAACCCTAGGTATCGTAGGCATTATATAGCCAAACGATTACACATAATAGACACATACCTAATATGACTCAACTACCGAATAGGAACATAACTACTAGGACTCGACTACTAAATTGGAAAACACAACTAATAAGAATAGGAAATACTAGTAAAGGTAAATAAACTCCTAATAAGACTAATACGTAACAGTTTATCTCAGGATGAACCCCGAGTATCTGTACTCCATCAGCTATCTTTTCGCAAGTCCTACTACATCTTTTTCATAAACACGTATATATGAAAAACATGCAGCACATACTTACAGAAAAAATAGACCATACGGTGCACATACATTCAGGACATCTAAAAAAAATACCTCTCAAAGACTGGATTTTTGTTTCGCTATTCTCCATTGCAAACGGCTCCACATTATTGAATCTATACGTTGCCCAATTCACGGCCATGGAACACAAGAACTTGGTAATTCACTAGTCTCCTAAGTAGTATTCACTGTCTAGATGATCATATTTAAGAATTTATAGATCAATAGTTTCTCTTCGATATAAAACAACGAGAGATCAATAGTTTCTCTTTAAAAAGTAAAACAGAGATCAATATTTTTGTCTTGGATGCCTAGCTCTTAAGATTCAAGCCAATTACATCAAATATAACCGGCTGCTTCCCTGACGTACATATTTATAGAGGACGAACAAAACGTTGCCAACAAGTACTGGCACTCACCATGATCTATAATGTCAAAATGCCTGTGATGCCTCCAACGGATATATATATTAGCAACTAGTCAAGGAAGAGAGACTGTACTCTATCACTGAACCCAAATCCCGATCCTTCGCCAGGCACAAGTAGCAAGTATCCTAAAAACCAGTAAATGAAAATATAAGAATCAAGGTACCTTGCCACCCGCAACCTCAAAGAAGGCATTGCCCAGGTTGTAAATACAACAGCTCTGATGCCTCAACATCACAACCTGTATCAAGTACGTTAAGCTCCAGGCCAAAGAAGTTGGGATACCACCAAAGAAGCCACAAAACACCTGCAGTATGCTGCAAGAATTTTAATTGTTCCAGTTTGTCCAAGACTCAAGTTGCAACATTTCATAAACAAAAGGCAGGTGATTGAACCTCTTTCCCATCCATCCCAAAAAGTAGGTAGTCCCCTTTCATTGCAGTGGCTGCTGCTGCTCGTAGATCTGCACGTAAGCTTCGGACAGTGCAACCATCTGTGGAAGAGTTTCAGAAACATGCAAATCTTGCATCTCGTACCTGCAAGAAATCTGAAGTTCAGTCCACATACTCTTGAGATTTTGTTACTCACAAGTCACATCTATGGATTAAAAACACTTACCACAGCTCTTCTGATTTGCGTTGCACAAAGACTCTGTACAAGCCTTCCTTAGGTTTGCCATCATGAACAATATTAGCTATCAGATCGTACTTTGACCTTAGCTTCTCATTTGCTTTTTGGCTTGGCAATGGAATATAATCATTCAGTTCCAAGTTCTTCACGGGGAAGTTAACTGCAACAATCATTAAACAGCATGTCAGAACCAAGACAACTCTCTTCTAGTTCTATATCCTAAAATCAACTGTTCTTTCCTATGTAAATCTTACCTAAGGTGGGATTCTTTTCAATAAAGAAGTTGTTCTTCTTAAAACGCTGCATGTGGAGAATTAAGTATCGTGGCAACCGCGTAACCCGATACTTCATCCTGGCCATGCGAGGACGTACAACTTCAGTAACTGTTTCACCATCAAACTTCTTCAGAATGTTGAATAAAGGAACCTACGACAAGAACAAAACCACAAAGTCAAGAAGAAGGAAAACCATCAAGTAAAGTTAAAAATCACAGTTACAAACATATAAAGATGAAAGGGGCATAATTGTATCTCAAGACTATCAAATAACAATGGCATGCTATGCAACAAGATGGACGATTTGCCACATAGATTCATACTAAGCCTTGACAGAAAAAGAGGAAATACCTGGGGTATTATATTTTTCTCCAACACGTCCTGAAAGAGAGGAGGCGGAGGCAAATCCAAACCCAGCATTAAGAAAGGCATTCTGGATGTCTCGACCGAAGCTCTATGGTAAGCCCCACCATCACCATTCTGTTCCGCATTTCCTTGCTTCTCGGTGATGGCGCTCCTAGGCATTTCCTTAACTACCTCTAACTCCCCCTATCAAACAAGGATAGATAGCACAAACGAAAGAAAGAGAATAAATAACCTCAAAAGCAAGTCACGAGTATGCTCGATACCATTTAGGAGAGAGAATGGATGGAGAGAGTACCTGAAAGCACTCGTAAATGATACTGCTGTTTCTTTGTTGAGTTTTGAGATCCGCGTGAAGTGTATTCAGAAGCCACGCCATGAACTCCACAGGGTCAGACTGCTGTCCGATACGGAACCTTTTCTTGCTAGCTTTCATGACTGCCTGGAGAAACTCGTGCGGGCTTACCTGTAAAGAAAATATTACAAGAGTCCAATGAACATAAAGAAAAACCAAGAATCTTATAAGTTGGTTGAAAGGAAAACAAGGAACGAACCTGCCCCTTAAAGTTCCGAGTGTGCCATATTTTCCGTGTCAGCTCTCCAAAACGTTGAACAAGGGAAGACTTGCAATGCTGATAGTTCTCAGGAATAAGGAAGAAGTTCCTCAAAGGAGTAACTCTCATAAGCGACTGAATGGTGACATTAACAAAATCAGTCTCCTTTATGTTATTCAGCCCCACCTGAGAAAATTTTACCACTCAGTCAATTACACAAGCACCAAATAACAAATTCTACAACAACCACAGAGCCAGGAAGACACGCACCATTCCGGGAAGATAATCGGAACCGTCAAGTGCCCTCGACCATTGCCTGTTCCTATCGAGCTGTTCAACCTGCTCCTGATTAAACCTTCAAGAACACCCACAAAGGCAAGCCTAAGTCTCCAGTCCTAAACCAGAACGCTAGGTATCAACTGCAAGCAAGGCCTACCTCGGGTTGAGAACGTGGCGGATGTCGTCGAGGGACGGGTCAATAATCTCGTAACCATCGGGGAGGCAGTAAACCCGCTCAGTTTGGAGGTTGATGTAGACGTGGTGGTCCGCCTCGAGGCTGTGGGTATAAGCGTGGGACTTCTTCCCCCGGCCCTGGTAGTACTTCCCGCAGACGAGACACGCGTACACGTTCAAGTTCGACAGCGAAACCGAACAGAACCTCTCAAAATCGAAATCCAACACCTAAAAGACCAATTGTAATTAATCCAAAAAAGTAACCGCCCATTCAAAAGAACACAAATGATGAGGAACAAACCTGGCGGTTAACGGTATCGAGGTAAGGGCAGTCCTCGCGGGGCGCGGCCTGGCGGCGGACAGTCACGTGTCCGTTGGTATGAACGTCATCGTCATCGTCCTCGTCGGTTCCGCCTACGTTGTCGTCGGCGTCGTTGTAAGGGACCAGCAAGGGGTTCCCGACCTCCTCCTCCTCGTCGTCGTCGTCGACTCGCTGCCTCTTGAGGTTGCGCTCGTCGTCTACTGGGGGGGCGGCGCTCATTGTTGTTCTCTCCGGTGAGGACTCGAACGAAACCCTAAACCCTAAATACCAATTTTTTGTGTGATTTTAAGCAAGACGAACGACAGGTTTTGGGTGTGGAGAGATGCGGGAGAGAGAGGACGCGCTAAGCCAAGAGAGACCGAGAACCAAATTTAATTGATTAACCATGTCGCTAATATTACAATAGTTGCTATCCTTTTTTAATGATTCAGTGATTTAAATCACATTTTTGGTGAAATTTAAAAAAATTATTTGAGAAAAAATAAAGTTTAAAATTGTCTAAAGTCGAAAATTTTGAATTTAATTATTTAAATTAAATATTAACAAAAGAAACTTTTATTGATTATAAACACAAGGTAAATAAAATTATAATGAAATTTATCTCGTTTCTAAAAAGTTGATGGATCAATTTTTACACTTTGTAAAAATAAAAAATTGTTAAAAAAAGAGAACAAACATGAATAGATTAGCCCGCCTTTTTTTAATCCATTAAAACGTCACCGACTTGATCAGTTGATCCCAAATTAACTTTATTTCCTCATTTGTAAATACCAAGTATAAAGGGCGACCAGAGTCCTGACCTGAGTAGACTTGGACTGGTCACACAACTTCTTTAATTTTTCATTTGGTCACACAAATATTCTTTGAGTTTTCTGGTTTTTCATTTTAGTCACCAATTTTGTCGACATCTCAATTTAATCGTCCAACTTCGTGGACTTTTCACTTTAGTCACTCAACTTTCTTGATTTCCGACTCTGATCATCCAACTCCTTTGACCTCGAACTGTTGTCATGCAATTTCCGACTATGAAGTAGCACATTTTTAAATTATGTCATGTAATTGTAAGTCGGACAGATTAGTGATAAGTAATTTTTATTATTCTTTTCATCTTTCTGTTAACTCTATTTGTAATGGTCAATGCACTTTTCACCGTCCTCTCAAGCTGTATAACTTTTTTTTTTCATCCTTACTAAATTGTATAATTTAATGATCTACTTCTGCAATCATCACTTGGTTCAAGAATGTGTATAGACAAAAGAGCAGGTGTCGGATTTGAGGCAAGGGAAAAAATACCAAAGAAGATGACAATCGGACTTAAACTTTAACCTTTAAACCACATCCAAAAAGTAATGCCCACACCTCTCATAAGATGAAGGGTGGAAAAAATACAATTCCGTTGTAACATAACCAAACAGAGTTCCACCGACAACAGAGAAAAATAAAAAAAAAGACACCTAATGCTAAGATAAAATGATAAAAGGCAACAGACAACTTATTTAACTTGGTATAATTAATCTACCTTTTAGAAAATATTGGATATATGTAAAATTCTTAATGTCAAAAAAAAAATTGATTTAGGAGGAATGGATTCGACCCCAACTTTGAGTAGATAAATTGGGTAGCTAACGATGGACAAGGATAGTAGATATTTGTTTTATAAGCAAAGTGTTGTATAAAAGTAAAGATAGAGATAGGAAGGATATGATATTGATAGTAATATACATATACTCTTGATAGGAAGGATATGATATTGATAGTAATATACATATACTCTTGTTTAAAAAGATGGATTCATACCTTATTCTAGATCCTAAGATATTTTCATAATTAGATTCATATTCTTACCTTCAGAATCCGCAAGATCTACAGAATTTTATAATGTCTAACTTTTGAATTAAATGTAAAAAAAATTAACATAAATTTTACTCAATCATAATGAATATATTAAAAATTATCATGTAATATCTAGTATGTCTATAACACCTTGTGATTTGACCGACTAGCTCTACTATACCAACACAGATTTTTCTATTGTGTTTTTTTCTCACTCGCACACACCTGGAAAAGCATCTCAGGAGGTCATCCATTTTAATCCTACTCCTGGTCAAACACATTCAACTTTGGAGTTTTTTCATGATGTGTGCTCGAAAAGAAGGTGCGTCTTGTTAGTATAGATAGTAACAATCAAATAACTTAAGTATTTCACACAATAACAATCAAATTGCTTAATGTGATACTCGTCATAGTAACAATTAAATCATTTAATATGATACCCTGATTTGTACAGTGTGAAATACTTAAATGATTTGATTATTACTATCCATTCCAACAAGGTGCACATTCTTTTCTGGTACACATAAGGGTGTGCATTCGAGATATTTCAATATCAAAGTCCTGATCTCATATATCGAATAGCAAAAAAAAATCATCCCAAACCCATACCAAAAAAATTCAAGATAATTATGATCTTGAATTAAAATTTTGAGATAGTTTCTAAAATCTCAAACAAAAGGGAGGGCAAGAGAGTCTAAGAGAGTGTGGGAGTGAACTATGGAGGTGGGGAAGGGTTAGAGGGAAGGGGAGTAGGTAGAGCGGCGAAGGAGACCAGAGAAAGGAGGAATAAGGGTCTAAGGGGATGTAGGAGTGAGTTATGGAGGTGGGGGAGCAAGGGTTAGAGGGAAGGGGAGGAGGTAGGGCAACAAGGAGGCTGGGGAGGGAGGAGGAAAGCGGGAGGAGGAATGGAGGCCTGGGAGAGAGGAGGTTTGAGGTGGGGAGGCGGAGTAGAGAGGAGGAAGGAGGAAGGTTGGGGGAGGAAGGGTTTTATATACATGGAATATTATAATTTCGTACTAGGTATTTTGATAAAATCTCAGTAAATTCTGCATTACTACTGAATACTGAAAATTTTAAAATTTCTAAAAATCGAATAATATCTTGATCCCCAAATCTCGAAAATCAAAAAAATTGAGATTTTGGAAATCTTGATCCTATTTGTAAATCTCTAAGTACACATCCTAAAAGAACTCCAAAGTTAAACATGTTTAAGCAGGAGTAGGATTAGGATGGTGACCTCCTGAGAAGTTTCTGAGAGTGCATGCAAGTGAGAACAAAACATGCTAAAAAAATTTGTGTTGGTATAGTGAAGCTAGTTGGTCAAATCACTAGGCATTACAGTATTATTAAAAGAATTTGAACAATCAATTTCATAAAAATATATAGTGGGATATTTAAGAAATTTATTGTAATTTATAAGTAAAAAATAATAATGGTCTAATTAGTGTATAGTTAGGATATGATATAAATTAGGATAAAAAAATAATTGTGATTAAGATAAAAATTTGTAAGATTCATATCCTAGTCTACACACCACTTTTAAATGTGAACTTACACGGTACTTTTAAGATTCATATTCTATATTCACAAATAAAAATCCCAAAGTATGGTTATACTATTTGCACAAAAGTACAGTTATCAGATAATTATATAACGTTAATCAATATGCACATTAATAATCAGCGTTATCTAAAAATATCACCAAGTTGACACCAAGTAAGGATAGTAGACATTCTATTTCACACTTCTGGAAGGATAGTAGACATTCTATTCCACACTTTTGATTTAATATATAATAGTATATTCTTATCAACAGACAAGTATTATGAGAGATTTATAATAATTTAATTAGATTTCAAGTTTGAGTTTAAATTCTAATTATTAAAAATACAAAATTGTAGTATATATATAAGAGTATGTTATTATTAGATTCATCGATAATAATTGTTTATATTTTTTCTTTATATACTATGAACAATTGAATAACAGTTGTGTGGTCCACGCAATTGGACTGAAACTTTTGGATATAAATAACTCTAACATTGAAGGAAACACATACAAATCAAAAATGATTATCCAAATAGTGAGATTGAAATGGCTAATTGTTTTTTTCTTTTTCTTTTTTCAAGTAGCAACAATTTTATTCATTAGTATCAATGGAACAACGTTGATCAATAGAAATATAAAGCTGCTTCAATGGAGAAAAAAACTTGTAGTTATTAATAACACTCTTGGTTATGGTCGATGGTTCGAAGTTCATTGTTTATCTGCAAAAGATGATTTAGGCACTCACTTTCTCGCACCAAAAGGACCTACTCATCTTATTCATTTGGTTTCATGAATCTGTATTCAAGACCAAGCTATTCCATTGTGGATTCACAGGGGTGTGGAAGGATGCGCAAAAAGTTAACCACACAGTAACCAATAAATGTGAAATTTACGAATCTATAAGAGATGAACATTGTCCTCATACATGTGCTTGGAATGTTACACCAACGGGTATATGCCCAATTGGTTGGCATTCAATAACTCGGTGGGGCTGCATTCCATGGGGGAATTATAGATGCTCTGGACATTAGATGTAATAAATTTTAAGATAAAATGTCTATCTCTCATGTTTTACGAAATTAATAAAATAGCCATGTCTATCAGCTTTGACGAAATTAATGAACAATGATATCTAGTTGCCCGCTCGTGGAATTTCCATTTGAGAAATTACTCTCATATTTCTAGTGTTTGGTATATTCTTCCGATTAAAAAGTAATTGCAATTGGTTAAAATTAGGGTAAATTACATCTCGCCTCCTCGGGTTTGGAGTATTTAATGCTCGCTCCCCTGCTTTTCTAAAACTGATTAAAAAACCCTTCTTGTATGGCGAAATTGTACGATTCAGCCCCTCATGCCGGAATCGGAGTATTTCTCCGGCGAGGAGGCCCGGGAAATGACAAAAATGCCCCTTGGCAAAAAAATAAAAAAAATTCTTCTCCCTCCTCCCTCCTCCCTCATCTTCCTCCTCCTCCTCCTCCTCTTCCTCTCCAGCTCCACAACCCAACTACTATCAGCCTCATTAACGACCGGTTTCAGATTAGGATAACCAGTTTCAGATTAGGATTAGGATTGGGTTTCGACCTCCTTTCCTCCTCCTTAACAATCGAGTTTCAAATTAGGAGTTCCCCCAAGCTAATAGAAGGAAGAACACTAGGGTTACTACTAACAGGGGTTTCCTCCTTGAGATTATGGTTAAACTGTGAAATGAGATTTCAATAAAAACCAGCTTACAGGTTCGGATGCAAACAGAAACACCCTAATAGACAAGCAGAAAACAACACCGACAAAAATGGTGCAGCGCATGCCAAGAACCCGAGTTAAATCAACAAACCAGAAACACCCCAATAGACAAAAAAAGTAATCGGATGATGCAATACCCATGTCGGGGTTAGAATCGGCTTACAAGCTGGAAGCTCCTGTTGGGTAAACCTAGAATCTGTACCCACAATTCATCTTCTCAAAACATAACAGCTAACATGGAAACGAAAACCCCTCCTCCTTGAGACTGGTCAAAATTGAACCAAATCCTAACTTTCCCAATCAGATCGGGGTTCAGAGGGATGGCGTCAGTGGAACCCAGCTCGAGAACATCGCTCCCGGAGGGGACCCAAACGGAGAAAGATGATGAAACGGGAAAAGGGCAGCACAGAACCTGTCCGGCGTAGATTGGATTGAGGAAAGGAGGAGGGTTATAGTTGAGCATTAATTGATCCATTGGCTTCCCAAATAGTATGGCCACGGCGCGGTGCCGAGTGGATGAGCTTTGAGGAGTAGATTTGCTGTTGCGAATGGGTCCTCCACTTCAGCGAGTCGGTCCTCTGGCTCGGAACATTCTTCACGACCGAGGAGGTAGCCATGGTCTACGATGTGGGAGGGTCACGTGTCCGGTGGGCCCGAGCCTTGCTCGTATTAGACCTGGGAGGAATTCTTCTGGGACGTGGAGTTTTAATTGGGTTTTGATCTTTCCTTTTGCTGGAGTTTTGTTTTTAGATTATTTTTTTTTGTTTGTGGTTTTTGTCTTAATTGAGGAGGAGAGAGGAAGAGAAGGAGGAGGTGAAGGAAGGTGAAAAAGGAGGGCGGAGGAAGAGGAAGAGGAAGAAAGAGAAAGGAGAGAATTTTTTTTGTTTTTTAGTATAAGAGTATATGTGTCATTTCCAGTGCCTTCTCGCCGGAGATAATCTCCGATTCCGGCATGAGGGGCTGATTCGTACAATTTCGCCATACGGGAGGAATTTTTTAATCGGTTTTAGAAAAGCAGGGGGGCGAGCGTTAAATACCCCAAACCCAAGGGGGCCAGATATAATTTACCCTTAAAATTACGTATGACATCTGAAATAACTTTTTCACCCCTATGGTCATCTTCTAAGTCGAACACCAGTTTCCGATCATCTTCTCCGATGACCAAAATTCACTACGGTGAAACAAACGATCCCGAACTTCACGGTGGCAAGAGCTTCCACCGACTTCCCGTTGCTCCACAACCGCCGAGCATCGGAGGAGATGATTAGAGTTTAATTTATTAATTATTTGAGGTTATTTAAGTAGTTTCAATAAACAAATGAAAGATGTTGTCATGGAGGACCTGATGTATAATAAAATTAAATTTGAGGTCCATTTTAATCTAGAGAGTACATTTAAATATTTTATAGTTTATCATTTTTTAAAATAAGATTATTTAATTTTTTTCGTCCAAATTTAGCCATTATAATTTATTTTTTGGAACATTTGAGTTTCAAATAGATGGTATTATTTTGATTGATGTGACATTTGTGTAAAAAATATGTGAGTGAATAGTATTCAACAGAAACTGAAAATTTGAAAAAAATGAATTACATGACATTACTCAAATGTATTTTTTCGTTTAATATATTTCGACATAGGGTGTGACTGTGAGAGGTCTATTTTTCCTATTTTTAAATCTCAACAGCAATTAAATACTCAGGGACTTATACAACCTAACCGGTAATACTTAAATGAAGAAAAAAAAATATTAATAACGTGTTATGAATTAATCACTTAATTAATTAAATCAATGTTCAGTATTTTCACAATAAACTCATTTTCATCATAAGTAACACGTTTATTTTTTTCATGCCATGTCGCAATTAATTTATAAAAGGGATGCATGTCATTGTCTAATAACTAAAATGTCGACCCCTAAAAAAAAACTAAAATGTCAATGGTGTTTGTAAGTTGGGAAGGTCAGTAATGAGAAATCTTGAATACACTTCTCACCCTCCTCAATATGTACAAGTTTACCAACAACAGTTGTGATGGAATGGTAAGGACTTCTTCTCGCTTAAACTAAGTCTTAACTTCGAATCTTAGTGTATGTAGTGACACTTGTTAGGAAAGTGCACTCCCTGAATGAATCTTCAAAGTTCGGGCTCAGAATAATCAGCCAATGAACCAAATACTAGGTGGATAACAAGTTTCAAATGTTCTTCATCCTTGCTTAGTTCTATAAATTAGTGATATATATTTTTTTTTCGACTCTCACTTGATTCGAGCATGTGTTCATACGGACAACTAGGTGTCGGACTCGAGGCGATGGAAAAAAACACAAAATGGGACGAGAACCGGACTTGTCCTTTCAAACTTATACCACACCCAAGAGTAAAAAGGTCTTCAAAATCGCCCAGATGGACGGGGGCGAAAATATAATTCCGCTATAACATAACCAAACAGAGTACTTAACCGAAAACAGATTAAAAAAAAAACAGAAAAGGACTACTAATTCTAAGCTAAAATTATTGATAAAAGGCCGGGGGCGAGTTTAGTCAACTTCCTCCATCTTGCTTCCCTCGCCGTCGACATCGATATCCTCCAATGGGGGCATATCCACATCAGCCTCCACGGCATCCTCATCAATGCTCAGACCGAGCTTCAGCATCCGGTGGATCCTATTGCCGAAGGTGTTAGGCTCGTCGAGGCTGAACCCAGATGTGAGGAGGGCAGTCTCGAAGAGCAGCAGGACAAGGTCCTTGACCGACTTGTCGTTCTTGTCAGCGTCCGCTCGCTTCCTGAGCTCCTCCATGATGGAGTTCTCCGGGTTGATCTCCATCGTCTTCTTGCTCGACATGTACCCAGCCATGCTGCTATCCCTCAGCGCCTGAGCCTTCATGATCCTCTCCATGTTGGCAGTCCAGCCGTACTCTCCAGTCACAAGGCAGCAGGGGGAATCGACCACACGGTCAGAGACAACCACCTTCTCCACCCTGTCGCCTAAAATGTCCTTGATGACCTTGCACAGGCCCTCGAACTTTTCCTTGAGCTCTTCCTTCTTTTTCTTCTCATCCTCAGTCTCGTCAAGCTTCAATCCCTCCTTGGTCGCGGACACGAGCTTCTTGCCCTCGAACTCCTTGAGCTGGCCAACAGCATACTCATCAATAGCATCAACCATGAAGAGGACCTCAATGCCCTTCTTCTTCAGCTTCTCAAGGAAGGGAGAGTTCTCAACAGCCTTCTTGCTCTCGCCAGTGATGTAGTAGATGTCGTTCTGTCCCTCCTTCATCCTGGTCACGTAGTCCTTGAGACTTGTCAACTCGTCACCACTCTTGGTAGAGTGGTACCTGAGCAGCTCAGCGAGCTTGGTCTTGTTTGTGGAGTCCTCGTGGATGCCAAGCTTGAGATTCTTGGAGAATGCCTCGTAGAACTTGTTGTAGTCCTCCTTGTTCTCAGCAATCTCAAAGAACATCTCAATGCACTTCTTCACCAAATTCTTCCTTATAACCTTCAGGATCTTGTTCTGCTGCAACATTTCTCTAGAGATGTTGAGGGGCAGATCCTCAGAATCGACAATACCCTTGACGAAGCTAAGGTACTCAGGGATCAACTCCTCGCAGTTGTCCATGATGAAGACCCTTCGGACATAGAGCTTGATGTTATTGGGCTTCTTCTTGGAGTCAAAGAGATCAAACGGAGCCCTCTTTGGTACAAAGAGAACGGCCTTGAACTCCAACTGGCCCTCAACCGAGAAGTGCTTCACAGCCAAGTGCTCCTCCCAGTCATTGGTAAGACTCTTATAGAAAGCAGCATACTCCTCCTTGGTGATCTCCTCGGGTTTCCTCATCCAGATTGGCTTCTGCTTGTTCACCAAAGACCACTCGTGTGACACCTCCTTGATCTTCTTCTTTTTCTTCTCTTCTTTCTCATTCTCCTCGTCAATCTCCTCAATTTTTCCCTCCTCCTCGTCTTTCTTCTCCTCCTCGTCCTCATCGTCAGAGATCTCCTTCTCGGTGGTCTTCTCAATCCACAAGGAGATAGGGTAGCTGATGAACTCAGAGTGCTTCTTCACCAGGTCCTTGAGGCGTCGCTCCTCGAGATACTCGAGCTGGTCCTCCTTGAGGTAGAGGGTGATCTTCGTCCCCCTACCAAGGGGCTCCCCAGAGTCCCTGGTGATGGTAAAGGACCCACCAGCCTGAGACTCCCAAATATACTGTTCGTCATCATTGTGCTTCGAGGTCACAACAACCTTCTCGGCAACCAAGTAAGCAGAGTAGAACCCAACACCAAACTGCCCGATCATGCTGACATCAGCACCAGCAGCCAGAGCCTCCATGAATTCCTTAGTGCCGGACCTCGCGATGGTTCCGAGGTTGTTCACCAAGTCTGCTTTGGTCATCCCAATACCACTGTCGATGATCGTGAGGGTGTTCGACGCCTTGTCGGGGATAATGTGGATGAAGAGCTCGGGCTGAGCCTCAAGCTTCGTCTTATCGGTCAAGCCCTCGAATCTGATCTTGTCCAGAGCCTGAAACAATGTTGAAAATACAGAAACGAGCCCACGTCACAACAATTTCAAAAGATTATCAAAGCAAAACACCAAACGAAGCATAAATAACAAATAACCGCCAGACAAAAACCGATTCCAAACGCATCAACTAGCAAATACATCATTCTTTAACAGGCTAAAAAGGAGCAAAATGCATAACATGAAGATCAAACATGTAATTTACAAAACTATAAGCTACATAACGTAATTTCAATGAACGAACAACAAGACAAAACTGCGCAACTACAAATTCGGCAAATCTAAACCCTAATCATAAGTCCCAAATCACAGAATCGAACAATCCCCCCCTTAGGTCGCGATCAACAAAAAGTAACGGCAATAGTGGAAGCTCTCACAAGATCAAAGGCAAACCGAATTAAGAGCAAATCGAAAATGTACATCGGAGGCGTTACTAATGAGCTCGCGGAGGAAGATCTCCTTGTTGCTGTAGAAGGTGTTGATGATCAAGCTCAGGAGCTGGTTGATCTCCGCCTGGAACGCGAACGTCTCAGTCTCCGCCATCGCTTTCTCTCTTCTTTCTCTCTCTAGCTAACCGCCGGCGAAACCACGTAATAATTAGTTCGGGGACGAAGTGAGGTCAGCGTGTGTAACTTCTGATGTAGAACGGAGAAGCCTGTTTGGGGTTTATATAGATGACCCCTCGCTAGGGTTTCTAGATCCTTCTATTTTTTTTCACTTTTAAGGGGATTTTATTATTATTAATTGTTTCCTATTTTATTCCCGCTTCCTTTTCAGTTTAGTTGGCCTTTCCCAGTTTTCCGGTTTCTAGATAGTACCGGATTGTTCTCTTTGGCCACGTTGGTATAATAAAACAAAAGCATTCTTAACGTTAGTTTGGTTGGGCCTGGCCCGATTCAACATTCGTATAATCGTATCAGGGTCAAGGTCGCGGTAGCCTTTCCAGAATTTCTTAATTGTCTGTCTTTTATTTTTTTAACATAAAAGCATAGTTTTTAATTTAGCGCCAGACCGCATTTTGAAAGGCACTCTAAATAGAAAAAAATAGGTACATCTAAATTTTGGTCCAACCGGAACATTTCCAGTTTAATTGGGCAAAATACAAGCTTCTTTCAAGCGAAATTTTTCGGTTGGACCAAAAAATCTAATAAAATGACAAAATCAGAGAATAGGTGCACCAGATTTTGGTCCAATAAAAAATGTTTGATTTAACCATGTGAAATGCAATCTCAATTAAACTGGAATTTTTTGATTAAGCCAGAATATTTTGCAGAAAATAAATTTAATTTAATTAAGTGGTTGGGTAGAAAAAAAGGTTGTTTTTTTATAGTAAAAGAGATTATAGTATGTATTGTAGAAGAAACATTGAGTTTTTTTAATTAATGTACTTACTAGAATTAATAATTTTTAATGTAAATATCTATTATTTATCTATATATGTAAAATATTAAAACTAAAAGGTTTTGGTTTGATAATGGTCCAACTAGTCGACCCGGATTTTAGACCAATTTCAGGGTCCATCATCCGGAATAGCTTTAAAAACAATGCATAAAAGTTCTTTCATGATGCCATTTAAAATGTTTAGTTTGCAACTTTGATCAACTGACAAGGATATGCTTAACTATTTTAGTGATATCTCTTATAGGCTTCTTTTATTTCGTTTTTCTGAAAGATAAGTCTATTTTTACATTTTATTTTCTAATTCAATACTTATTCATAACGAGATGAATAAGATTGAAACAAAAAATAATAATAGATTTATCACACTTATTATTACAGGACTATGAAAATATCATTCAAGCTTGAAATATCATTCACATATTAGAAAAGCTTGAAATGCCACTTATAGTTATATTTTAACATTGTTTTCTTACTTTCTTTCTCGACATGGTTTTTTCTCTCAAACGGATATGATACATTTTTCTAATATCTAATGATAATTAGTATAATAAACTAGCGTTATCCCTAGATACACATCATGGAGAAATGTTTATAATTTTATTTATAATAAGAAAGCTGAAGCGTGGAAACAACTCAAATCCAAACACAATACAGCCGCAGAGAAAGCCTGCTTAGTTTGCAAGCGGTTCTCAGCGATTCTCCAAGATAAGAAATGCGGGAGAAAACCTTAAAATACCACTCACAGTTTATCTTTACATTCTTTTATTACTTTTTTCGACATGTTTGTTTTTCTCCAAATATGATGTGCTCTTAAAGACTTGTTGTTATATGTAGTTATAATCAATTAAGCGTTATCCCAAAATACACACCATGGAGAACTGTATCAAATTAAAAGAAAATTAGTTATCATGAAAAAAATGTTAGGATAGTAATATTAACGAGTGATAAAAATATCACATAATTAAATTGATAACTGATTTTTTCTGAACCATATAGATGCTCAAGATTAACTAGACTCGTATGTGTGATTGAAAGAAAATATTGTATTATTTAGTCTGTGATATTTCGCAAATCAACGAATGAGTACTTAAACTCGTTTTAAGTGCCAAAAGTGTCCCTATTTCACAAAAAATTACAAAAAAACTTATGTTTTTCAATTCATCCATCTCTTGCTTCCCAAACATCCACTATTAAAATTAGTAACTCAACATGGACATTGTTTGTTTCATTCTCACAATTTATCTTTTTTTGATAAATATAAATTTTTTATTACCATACGAAAAGAAAAATACAAAAGTAACCAAAAAAATAACAAGGAAACAAAAATTCCACAAGCCCGAACACTGGTATGCCCTTATTCATTAATTTTGTCAAAAAAAGAGGGACCTATAACTATTTTGCTCTAATAAGAGCATATCCAATTTCGCCAGTCAATGCAGCCTGACCAAGTACTGGGTCCCAACCAACCGGGCAAATACCGGTTGGTGTAACATTCCAAGCACATGTGTTATGACAATAGGTATCTCTTACAGTTTGATAAAATTCACATTTATAGGTTACTGTATGATGACTTGTGCATCTTTCCAGACCCATGTAAATCCATAATGGAATAACTTAGTCTTGAACACAGACTCATGAAAGCCAAATGAATAAGTTGAATCGGGTCCTTCAGGTGGGAGATAATGAGTGCCCAAGTCATCTTCTCTAGATAAGCAGGGAACTTCCAGCCATGGAAACAAAAAATGCATTTGACAAATTTTGTGTCGTGCTTGTCCTTTTTTTGAGCTGGAATGAGTACATAGCAAGTGCAACTAAAGATTTTTAAGAATGAAAAGTCATATGTACTATTCCTAAGCACTTCATAGGAAGTTTTTGATTTCAAAACTCGGCTTCGAATTCTATTGATTAGGAAGCAAACAGTGAGCACATCATCATACCAAAATTTCTTTGGGAGGTTTGTGTGAAATCGGATGGCACGAATCACTTCAAATATGTGCTGATTTTTTCTCTCAGCAATTTTGTTTTAATGAGGCATGTACATGCACGATGTTTGATGAATTATTCCCTGATCCTTCAAACAATCTGTAAAATATTTTAGATATTCAGTACTACTGTCAAATCACAAGATTTTAATTATTGAACTAAACTGATTTCTAATCAGCTTTTGAAACTCTTTGCATGCTTTGAATGCTTCAGTTTTTGATTTTAACAGATAAATCTATGTAGCTATAGAAACATGATCAATAAAACTAATGAAATACTTAAAATCATCATACAAAACACAAGGTGAAGTCCACAAATCAGAATGAATCAACTTAAAAGATTTATCATATTCAGTTTAGAGTGAACTAGGTAGCTGTCTTCCAGATCTTGTAGCAAGTTGTTAGTCAACATAACGGTTCCTTCCTTGTCTAGAACGATAGTCAATATGGCAAGTATTATGGACCACCAGCTAGTTGATTCGAATCTTCCATAGGAGAGAATAATTGCGCTCATAATTAGTGCAGAAGTCAGTTGCAAATAATCCCGAGATTCATCCCAATTATGTAGATTTGGATCTTTGCCTACAACTGGGTTTTCCGGGCTCGATCCATCTAATCCATGTAGCCATATTGGAGCCTTCGTACTTTCAGCATCTCCAGTTCGAATTCTCGGTAAAAAAATGCATCTTTGTTGAGAATCATAGGGTTCGTCTTGTTGGGCTTAGTGCTGGTGTTCAGACCGGTGTGGCAAACTTGAATTTATTTGAAATTTTAGATTAAAATTTTATATGTATACATTATTGTTGCAAACATCGCCCAGGATTCACTTTCACCAAATTTGTTCGGAAATTTGGAATAAGCAAAATTGAAAACTCATGTCATTCTTTAATTTTTGTGTTTCCAAAGATGGAAACATGTAACATGTATAACGGTAGATCAATCGTAATATATATGTATATATATAATTCTTCGGTATTATTCAGGAATACTCTTGAATCCTGCTTTGAGGTGCATCTCCCAATAATTCTACTAGCCTCTTTCACGAATCACTCATTGTTTTAATAGATATTTAAGTATCATGCATTATTTGTAATAGATATTCTGTACTTTATAATTTAAAATATCTATAAAACTTTAAATTATTTTTCTCTTATCACCATTGTAAACACATGTTAATGACGGAGTTGGAAGTTCCGGCAATTGGAGACATGGAACTCAAGGACGAAAGAGTGGTATATTGATACCATATACTCATTTTTTTTTCAACGTCCCATCGTCATCAATCTATATTGTCAAAGCTATTAAACAAATGAAATGGTGGTCGGAGAAAACACGAGATAGTTTTTTAGGTATTTATGAAACACGAACTCAAGTATTTCTCTAATACAATTGGATACTGAAATGTATTCTTGCTTTTTCTTTTTTGTGGCTTTGCAATCCCCAGTTCGATTATATTGGGCTTCTTCATTCTCCCATCTTGCCGGTATCAAATTCAATTCATATATAATTTCACCGGGGTGATTTGAGCTACATTTTTTTCATGGCATTCCTATATAACTTTCATGAAAAAAATAAAATTTAAGAAATCAATTCATGGTTGACAATAGATAGCATAAAATATAATAAAAAGAACGAGGGGTCTGTTGTTTTTGAATAAATGGAACTTTTATTAATCACTAACGGATAATAAAGAGCACCTGAATCTTATCTATGCTATCACCACGAGCTTGAGCACCCAAAACATGCACCCAAACTGTTCCCTCTTACAAGAACATACGAGGTTACAGTGTTATTAAAAGTAACATTGTTAAACCGATGACAAGTAATCTTTATTTATTATTCGGATAAAAATATAATCTTCATAACATGATAAAGAATTATGAAACCTCATCCCAAAAATCAATCCTTCCGATCCCACTGAAGGCTGTTACGTCGAAAACGTGGATACCAACCAATTGCACAAATCCCATCAGTTTTAACATTCCAAGCACATGTAAGATAAGGGCTGAGTTGATCTCTAGGGGAATAAAAAACAGTGCCACTCCTAGTTATTGTATGGTTGATATGTTGCGCGTCTTTCTCTAGCCATGTAGATTGAGGTGCTGTTGAGCTGGTCTGTAGTGGACCTGTTGTAGAGGAAGGAGAGGTGGAGAGGGGAAGTAGGAAGGTCCTCTGGAGTGTTTATAAAAAAAATTAGAATCATTTTGAAAATTTACATCTGAAACGTCATATGCTGTGAATGTGCTTACATGTCGAGATGGTAGTTTACGTGGGCATGAAATGACGTTGGCTCGTAAAAAAAATTGCAGGCAGGCCCTCATTGCTCGAGACGTATTTTTAATAAACATTTAAATAAGTTTAACATATTTTATGCATTATAAATCACATGACACTCATATGTGAATCCGTAATACTACTTAAGTGGACTTTTTCTTTATAATACTATTTTTTTGATGGCATACATTTTGAAAGTAATAAATTTTAATAAATCGATTAAATCATTTACAGTAATTCAATATAGTATTAATCAATGATATAAGGCGCAATCAAGTTGACGGAGCTCCATGATTGTATATCTCTACAAGTAAAATTATGGTATAAATATTTATTTTTCCAAAATCGTTTGACGTGATATTCGGAGAAGACAATTGTTTCAAGCACCGACAGAAGCGGCAATGGTATAAACATTTATTTTTCCAAATAGTTTGACGTGATATTCACAAGAAAATAAAGACAACATCATTAAACAGCTCATCACCCTCACATGTCATCTTTATTTATTGTTCGAAAAAGAAAATATGAGAAAGAAATCAAAGTTAAAAATATGAGAAAGAAAATATTACATTTCAGTCTTAATCAATTAACTACTGTTACATCCTTCAGTGCCCCATTGAAGACAATTTTTCGAAGGAATTGGATTCCAACCAATTGCACAAAGTCCACTGGCTGTTGCGTTCCAAGCACATGTTCTACCAAAACAACCAGATTTCTCTCTTGGGAAATCGTAAACGGTACAACCATAGGTTACTGTATGATTAACATTTTGAGCATCTTTCCACACCCAACTAAAGCTTCAATGAAATATGTTATGCACAAACCACGATTCACGAAAACTAAAGTTATAAGATGATTGGGGTCCATTTGGTGGTAGTAGATGAATACCCAAATGATCTTGAAAAGTAAGCCATCGACCATAACCGAAATCATTATTGATAACAACAGTAATTTTTGGAAAAATACCGAACTTGTTACTTTTACTATTTAACATTGTGCCATTAACATTCACGAACAAGATTAATGTCACTTGAAAAATAAAATTATAAAAGTTATTAGCCATTTTCAACTTTACTCTCTAGCTTTGTTTCAAAATTGTCTGCCTCAGCTCGTGACGCCGGAAATCTTGCGAACCACTGATCATTTGCTAAGCACCTGTCTAAGTTGCAACTGTATTTGGTTCCTCCTGACCATTGGACCATGTCAAAAAAAACCCCATCTTGTTTAACCTCTCGAAAGCCGCATAGTTGGATAGCCGATAAGAAAGCCGACATGCGCGCTTGTGGAATTACTCGCCCACCCCTCTTTTCTGTCATAGAAAGGATTTCATTGAAATCTCCTAAGCATAACCACGGCAGAGTAGGCTGTTCATTCAAGGTCTTCAATAAATCCCAGGTCTTAAATTTTTCCGATTCTACAGGCCACCCGTAAATACCAGTCAGCCTCCATGGATCGCCCTCTAATATTCTGACGTCGACATGATGAAGGGAAAGGGAGCACAGAACCACATCCACTGACCGCCTCCAAAGGAGGCTCAGACCACCACTCCGAGTGCGTCCTTTCCCATTGCAACTCACAAATACTCCACATTCAAAACCGAGTCTCCACTTTAGTAACTCTGCTTCGTTATCTTTCAACCGAGTTTCTGATAAGAACACCACCCTGGGGTTACAGGCTTTGACTAGCCTGCTAAGCTGTTGAACTGCTCGTGGACTCCCCAACCCACGGCAGTTCCAGGCAAGTATATTCATTGCGTTTGGCGGGGCTGCTTAACAGCCTCCGCCGGGCAAGAAAGGTCATCCTGAGTCTCCGAAGCAAATACAATACGCTTGCTAGCACGAGAGCATGAATCCCCCTCCATTACAGATTTTCTCTTTATACCAGAATGTACACCATCTGTTGCTAGTGTTCCTGGCATGAGGGTGTGAACATTCCTTGCTCGTCTTTTCCACCCTTCACGAAGTGGTAAGATAACTTGCTGATTATTAAAAGCCTCCTTTCTACCTTCCATATCATGAGTTTCCTCTTCCTGTTGCACCACTATCTGAGACAAATTGTCCTTTCTTCCTAAAAATGATAATTGAAACTTGTGTTCATCCAGGGAAGTATCAACATTATGCATCGCTGTAACTGCTCTAGTGGTCTGAAGTTGTATATCTTGCGAAACCAGAAAAAACCCATTCATATTTTCCTTATTCCGAAAAATAGGATCACATAATTCCCTCCATCTTACTTCTCCATGTAGTGGTAGTGGCTGCCTTTGTTGCCCAGAATTCCGAGAAGTCTGCCCTTTATACTCGCTTGACACCAAGTTTCTCATTTGAGGAGGTATATATCGCTGAAAAGCATCCCTCTCACCTTTTTGTCCGACAGTATCCATTTTCAACCCCACATTCCTCAAAGACCCTTGAATTTCATCAAGCCACTGTGAATCCCCATCTATAACAACTGTGGTCGGACCCTGGGAGGTGTAATCGCCTTGTCGCATAGAGCCCCTTTCTGTTACAACTTTTCCGTGAGATTTGTCCTCCACTTTCATCGTAACAGGCTTCTTTGGTGTCGCACGGAGCCATGGACCGTAAGCAGACGGCAAAGTAGGCATCCCGTCATTTCCACTGTCTAAATCATAGTCTCGATCAATGTGATCCAATGCCCCACACTTATAGCAGAAAGAGCCCAGCCGCTCGTATTTAAACGTGACTGTCATCGTAGTGCCTTCTCTAAACCGTATTCGTTTGCTATGAACTAGGGTGTTACGTACATCCCAGTTGATTCTAATTCGCATGTAAACACCACGAATGTCATCTGTCTCATCCCAAGCAATAAATTCGCTCAACATTCCCCCAATCACACGGGCCACATTACCTTCGTACCCGCCTAATGGGAGATCATGAACCTGCACCCAAAATGGTACATGAAAGAGCGGTACCTGCCCAGGGATCGAGGAGTCCGGAATAGTGTCGAGTATAAACACACATCGCTCAAAAAACCAAGGTTGTGCCGATAGGATTCGCTGAATGTCTCTGTTATCCTTGAACTTAAACATGAAGAGATTGCGGTTCAGCGCCACACCTTCCATTCCGTAGCGCGGACGCCACAGATTTTGCATCATAGTCAGAAGAGCGTCCTTGTTAATTATCTTGTCTGAACAAACCCTTCCCACTATGCGCAGACCACTTGTGTCCCTCCCAGTGTTAAGGTCAATTGGTAAATCAATGATACCGGTATCGTCTTCGTTGGCCTCTGGATCCGATCGGTGTCTTTCACGTGAAGATGCTCTCATGGAGTTATCCATATTCGTAAGGCCTAGCAGTAGGAAGAAACCGACAGAAGAAAACCGAATTGGCCGAATCCGAAGAAGAAACTGATTGTTGAAGAAAACCACTCTAGAACGACGCACCCAAGCACCAGATCAATGCTCGAATAACCCTTACGTCCGCAAAGAGGATTATGCCGTGCGTATTTAGTAGAACTCCGATTGAATTAAGAAATTGAAGGAAATAATAAGAACAAAATTAAAAAAAATTCCTAACTTATGACTTAAAGTTTTCTTAAAAACTTGTCCATTACAAGCCTACCTCCTGCTTGGAAAATAGGAACTAGATAAATACGAAAGCCAAAAAGTGACATCCAACAGAGGGCACAGTCACATCCAAAAGTAAATTTATTAAATAGATACCGCTTCATACAAGTACTTTTTATTGAAGGCTTGAAACATGAAACAAGAGTAGGAGTGTAGCAAAACGGTAGTCAACAAGATGAAATATTGCATCTCATGCTAAATCTACCCTGTGCATTCATTGCCCCAGTTCCAACCAATTCCTCAAATCCTTATAGGTTTAACATCCCAACCACAATTCTGACATTTTCCATGGTCTCTTTCAAACTGATAAACAGTGCAATTTTGGGTCACTTCGTGGTTGACTTGCTGGACATCGTTTTCTATCCATGTAAACAAGCAATGGAATTCCGTCTTGGAAATGGCTGGACGAAAACTAAATGAGTAAGTTGAGCCAGGTCCTGTCGGTGTAAGATTACGAATGCCCAAGTCGCCACCACCGCCAGAAGCTTCGCAGTGCACAGTAATCGATCGACCAAAACCAATAGCGTTATTAAGAAAGATGGTAGTAATATCATCTATACTATTGTTTTTGTTGAGCGATGTCGTCCGATTGTTTTGGAGAGGAACATTTTATCCGATGACACGTTTCCGCTGGTATGACAAAACAGTTCATGATGTACGATGGGATGGCTTGGAGAACAGCCTTGATTGGTACCTCGTGATCAGCCTTTGACAGGTGACGTTCTTTCCATCCTCCCATTTTTCTTGTGATGCGGGGTCTCCTGAAATATGAGTTTTTTCGATTTTCCTAACATCATCAGAAGACCCAAGTACTTCTCTTCTGTATTTCCCAATCGCATGCCCAGAACTTCTCGTAGTCGATTAGCCGAGTCTTGCCCAATATTACTACTGAAAGTTACTGAGCTCTTAAGGAGATTTACCTTCTGACTCGAGGCTCTCTCATAGGTAGACAATATGGTCATGATGTTCTGTAATTCCGGTTATGTAGCCCTGGCGAATAAAAGTGCGTCGTCCGTGAGGAATATATGGGTGATGGCCAGTGCTTCTCTAGCTATCTTGATACCAGGTAATGTGCCCGCATGTTCGTATTGGCATAAGATGCCCGCTAACCCCTCTACACAGCAAAAATAAGTATGGCGATAGCGGATCACCTTGGCATAGATCACAGCTAAGAGAGAAGTACGATCCAATGCTTCTGCTGACTTGTACCGCATATTGGACAGTCCCAACACATCTCATTACCAACTATATGAACTGATCAGGGAAGTTGAGAGCTTGCATAATCTTCCGAAGGAACAACCATTCGATCTGATCATATGCTTTGGTCATATCGAGTTTAATGGCGCAGTATCCCCTTTGCCCTGTCTTTTTCTCTTCAGAAAATGATAGTTTTCATACGCTTCTAAAGTGTTATTAGAAATCAGTCAGCCCAGAACAAAAGTTCCTTGGTTTTCATGGATAACATCAGAAAGGATGTGCTTTAGCCGTTTTGCTATGGCTTTGGTGATTATCTTTATGACCACGTTGTAAAGGCTTATCGGTCAGAACTCTGCACACTGCACATGCTTTTGAACTTTGGGGATCAAAGCTATAATCATTCTATTAAGTAAACCAAAAGCCATACCATCATTGAGGACAGCTAGTGCAGAGGTAGTAACTGCTTTTCCAACTATGGGCCAAAAGTTTTGGAAGAAAAGTGGCGGCATACCATCTGGTCCCGGGGACTTTGTCGGGTACATTTCGAATAGGGCTATCTTGATCTCCAAGTCAGTGTAGGGGACAATGAGGTTGCAGCTTGCTTGCACAGAGACTCTCGGAGACACCGTTCGAGTAACATCATCCACCTACACACATCTAAATGAGGTAAATAGTGAAGAAAAGTATTTCCTAAAAGTCTCTTGAATACCCCTATCTCACAAATACTCACTCCTTCCTTATTACTAATCTCCTCTACCCGATTCCTATAGTTCCTACGACTTGTCTTCTGATGAAAAAAACGTGTATTTCTGTCACCCTTCTTTAGTCACTTTACCCTTGGATGTTGTGCCTACAATATCTCCTCTCTTCTTAAAAGCTCCTCCCTCTCCTTAATTAGTTCGACAACTAATGCTTTGGTCTCCGCTGTTGTTACTTTCTTCTGGAGATTTCCAATATCTTCTTCCAATCGGGCTTTCCATCTACATACATTACCAAATGTCTCCTTATTCCATTTTTCTAGCCTTTTAGCACAGTTCGCTAGCCATTTGTTTAAGTCAGCCTCAATATTTGACTTCCAAACTTCGATTTGGAGACCATCATGCCTGAGCCATATGGCTTGAATCTAAAATGATGACTTGGAGGTGGTACAATCAAACTTCTGACCTTACATCAAAGAGGATTGTGATCTGATTTTATACGCTGTAAAGCTTCTACTACCATTGCTGGGAAGAGCTCGAACCAATTCTGCGTGGCAAGTAGCCTGTCCAATTTACATTCTACGTGATTCTTATTCTCTTGACCGTTGTTCCAGGTGTAGAAAAGACCCATTTGTTGAATATCTTGGAGTTCACAAAATTGTGCGGCCGAAGAGAACTCATCTAAACGGCAGTTGGCAACAATGTGCCCTCCCCTCTTTTCAGAATTATCCCTTATTTCATTTAGGTCTCTACGACAGATCTATAGTAATAGGGATTCATTCTTCAGAGATCACAGTAAGGACCATGTCTTAGACTTATCGAGTGTTGCTGGCCACCCATAGATACATGTAAAACACCATTGATTTGTCTCCTGAACTTCAATGTTAATGTGATGACGTGAGAAAGATAAGAGCTGAACTTTGATGTCATGTCTCCATAACAGCGCTAATCCTCCACTTCTTGCTCTTCCAACCCATGTGCACCCAACATACAAGCCACACTCAAAATTCAACTTCCACTTTAAAATATCAGCCTCTACCTCCATAAGTTTTGTCTCTGACAGGAAGAGGATTTGGGGAGTGTAGGATCGAATCATCTTGCGAGCTTGTTGAACTGCCTTCGGGCTCCCCATCCCTCGGCAGTTCCAACATAAAAGATTCATAATGCCTGGCGAGACTGCGTTGCAGTCTCCGCCTCAATATTGGTTGGTAAAAGAGTCTCAAAAACCACGGCACGCCGTTTGCTAACTGGCACTTCCTCTTTTTAATAAATAAAGAGAACATAATCATCTTTTTAATAATGTTACCTTTATTAAAAATCGAGTCTTGAGTCATTTTTATTATAATTTATGTTGAATTATTGAAACAATGAATTGATCTATTAAATTTCAGCAACTCTTCGAGAATACATCACTACAAAATCTTAGTATAAATAGCCTCTAAAAACTAAACTCTAAAATCACGTAAACTAAACTTATTATAATTTTATTTATTTATGGTCTCTCAAACCATGGGCCAATCCGTTGCTTTAAAGATATTTATCAAAATTTTGAGTTTAAGACCAAATTATATTAAGACGTACTTAAGTATAAGTCATGGAAGATGTACAGTGAAACGCAATTGCTTCCATTAATAACTCGATAAAGTTTGTATCTCCTCCGAAGAGAAAACCTGTCTCTTAATAGTACATATGGGAATCAGGTAAATTACCGCTTAAAGAGATTTTAAAAAATTATTTTAGGAATATAATTGATATATCAATATTAATTATGAAACTAAAAAATAGAAAAACTATAAGTATATTGTCACGCCCCGAAAATTAGGCATGTCAACTGCCACGGAGTAAAAACCTCCGTCAGGCTACTTTCGTTCTGAAATTTCAATCACAACTTCAATCCAAAATATAATGGTCTATAGTAATAAAATTATATGGTCTTAAAGTGGATTAAATATCTAACAATGCATATCTCTGCCTCTAGTTCTCACTCCCAATTTCTCCCGAATTATCTGAGACAGCAGCGCACATTAATGAGGATACGCATTTCAGTAAGTCGGTAAAAATACACAATCCATGCATCAAATCATATCACATATTTCACATCAAATTGTATACAATAAGACTCTATAATCAAAGGCACATGCATAAATCTGAGCATGTACCAAAATCACATAGTAACAAAGTTACGAACACATGTCCACGGTCAAGCTTTTCAAAATTGAAATAGAAGTTACCTATCCAACTAACTTAGCTCAAATAACCATACAACCAAGCATGTAAGCAAAATAGATAGAATGATTATGAACATGCACAAGGCCCGCACACTAAACAATAACCAAACAAAATACTTAACAAATAACAGATACTCCATAGTTCCACCTAATTCATGACAGGATTCCACAGGTCACAGACAGGATATACCCTCTCCGCAGAATGCAGATCATTCAGAATGCCCTCGCGGGTCACATATGGTATTTAATCCCTCCGCGGTCACAGATGCATACAAATAATTCTGACAAGTTCCACCTGATTCATAACAGGATTCCGCGGGTCACAGACAGGATATACCCTCTCCGCGGAATACAGATCATTCAGAACGCCCTCGCGGGTCACATACAGTATTTAACCTCTCCACGGTCACAGATGCGTAGAAATAATTCCAACAAATTCCAACTAATTCATGACGGAATTGCACGGGGCACAGATAGGATATACCCCCTCTGCGGATTTCAAATCATTCAGAACGCCCTCGCGGGTCACCGATAGTATTTAACTCCTCCGCGGCCACAGATGCGTACAAATAATCTCGACACAAACTAAGCCAGTCAGATCAATTTTCAGAGCAGAACCGATTACAAATTTTTAAACAAAATAATTAAACTAGATCATCAACACCAAATCTATTAATCATACAAAAGCCTTGACCTCAATCAAATAATAATACGTCTACGATTTATTACCATGCACATGAGCTATTGAATATAAAAGCCTAACAATCGCAGAAGTTAAAACAAAAAGCATGTATACATATATCTATAATTATCACACGAGTCGCAGTATATAGGTTGACATAATATGATCGCATTATTATATAGGTTCATATAATAATCACAGGAGTCGCAGTAGCCAAATCGGCTTATCATCGCAGTTTATATATATATTGCAGAAATTGCAAAGCCAAATAGGTTCACATAGTTCATTACCAAGTCACACAAATAATGTATAAATTCAATGAATTCATGAAATACGATTTAGCAAAATCAGAACAAGTGCAAGGATCGGAAGCTTAGAATAAAGCCACGAAGAAAACCGACTTACCTTCTTATTTTATTCAAATTCGTAGTTGTCAGAGTTAATTTGTGCAGAAAAGCCTTAGACATCTTTAAACGACATCTCCACCGTCCAAAATCTTGCCCATGGTGTTAGAAAAAGAATCCCAAAGTTTCGTGCCAATCCGATAACATTCCACCGTTGGATTTTATGAACAATGATAACTACTTTTGAGACCTACGAATTTTCTTTCTTTCCTTCACCTTTTTAGGGTTTTCTTTTCTAACTCTCTTTATATAGATAACTTCTAACCCTAATTTGCTTAATTACTATTTGGTCACTTAATCTTATACTATTATCTAAATTAATTTTACGTTTCTCACATATATCACGCAATCTCTTAAATCATATTGATTCTAAATCTAATTTTTAAAAAAGTAACAAATGATATACTTATCAAAATTTATTTAATGATTAAACATTATATACAATAAATAGTATTTCAAAAAATAATAAATATTACAATCTTAATAAGTATTTCAAAAATAATAAATATTACCATCTTAATATTTCAATATTGATAATATTTAAATGATAGGCAATTGATCGAAACCCTAAACCCTAAACCCTAAAAACCATCAAGGAAGTAGGGTTAGCTCTAGTCCAAGATCACCCACCTCGTCTTATGCACTATCTTCGACCAAAACAATTAAAGAAAAAATGAAGGAGGTACGGAGGGGTTTACCTAGAAGAACTTGGAGTTATAGAAAGGGGAGGGGCTCGGGGGAGGCTTCTTAGCCTGTGCACTATTGGATGTTGGGCCCACTCTTCTATCGCACATCATCCTCCCACACTAAGAAGAGGTCATCGACGACCATCTCAAAAAAATTAGACTCACCTTCCACCTTCTCAAAAATGTTCGCAAACTCAAAGAGAGAAAATGGTAAGTCAAAATATAATTTATTTTAAAGTTTGAAATATTGATAAGGAAACAAGAGGATAATTAAAAAAACAATTAAATATTTATTGTCTAATATCAATTAAAATTTTGAACATTAACCATCACATATGAAATATAAATACAAAATTCAATATAATAATTATTAGATAATATTTACTATAGGAATAACATTTTAGACATTCTCTTTTGAATCCAATCTGGTGTCCTAATTATCTATATTGAATTACTCTTTAGTGGGAGACAAGTTAATAAATATTTAAATGTACTTACTTCAAGACACATCTATACCACGCTTGTGTAGCACTTGCCAAGCCACCTTCTAAAAAATTATCTTAGAAATATATTTTTGGATGATTGAATAAATATAATTTTAATAATTTATGTTTGTATCATTTCAAGCTGAAATGTTTTATTAATGAAAATTTAATATTGCATGAAAGTGAGAAGATGGTCGGACCTTAATGTACTAAATGACCATCGACAATTAAAAAAAAAACTCATTTCAATGCACATACAGCAACATATCACTCCTTGAATGGTAATGTACTTTTAATTTGCTGGCCCGTATCCAAGATAACCGAAAAGAGCTCATAACATACATCGGGATAGACATGGGCATTGATTTTTTGAGCTTTTCCCTACCAGCACTAAAACATTATCTTTCACATTAACAATATGATTGGAGGAAAAATTAAAAAGTACATTGAAACATAGCAAGATAAGAACTAAAAAAATGCACTCAGAAACTTTTGGAATGGGGAGAGACGAGATTTGGGTTAGAACTGTCATCTAATGACCTCCCCGGGACGACCTCTAATCAGAACGGGCTCAACGACATTGGATGGAAGCTAGGTTTTTCCAACCCTTCACATTCCTTCAACAACGACATCTGAACCCAGAAGGTCGTCGACGCCGACGTCGGTGGACTCGTTCCTCCCAAAGATAACCTCATTCGTATGAACCCTAACAAAGAGGTCTGTGATCGTGGAGTCGTCGGCGCCTCCGGTGACAAGCCAAATCACCCGACTTTTTGGTTCAGGTAATCATCCGAGATTAAAAGTGACAAGAACGTACATACTACATGACTCAAATTGTCGTTTTTAGATCATAAGATCACATCTTAAACCAGAGGTACTAAAAATGTATTTTTCTCAAATATCTTTAAAGCAACGGCTTGACCTATGGTTTAAGCTACAATAAAATTATGATAATATTATTTCAGTTACGTGATTTTCAAATTTAGTATTTGGTAACTATTTGCACTGAGATTTTGTTGTGTTGTATTCTTGAAGAGAAACTGAAATTTAGTAGATCAATTTATTGTTGACGATAATTCAACATAAATATAATAAAAAGGAATCAAGAGTCGATGGCCAATAAAAATATATTATTAAGAAAATAATTCATACATGTTTTCGTTATTTATTGCCCGGAATAGAAAATAAGAGCGAATGAAATTAATTTTGGAACATGCTATTATTGCATCTCCAACTCAATCAAAGACTGTCGATTCTGCATTTAGGCCCCCAATGAAGGAAACTCGGTTTTTCATAAGGCTGCCAACCAATTGCACCAATTCCATCGGTTGTAACATTCCAAGCACATACATGATAGGGACAATTTTGATCTCTTACAGATTCGTAAACCGTGCAACTTTGGTGTATTGTATGATTAACTTGCTCTGCATCCTTCCATACCCACTCAAATCCGCAATGGTACAATGTATCTCCGATCCATTTCGGATAGAAACTAAATGAATAACTTGAATCAAGGTCTATGTGGTGACTTTTCTCATTCTAGTGATTCAAAAAATCATCATGGGAGGGGGGAGGGCATTATTGGAACCCAAAAATAACATTTACCTTAGAACGGGTAAACCAAATATTAGCCCCTCCCATGATGGCTATTTTGTATGTTTTGCCTTCTAGAAGTGACCATTTTTAATACTTCACAAAATACTCTTCCTTGAAGAAGGTACTAACTATATTAGAACTTTACCTTCATAAAGTGACTTGGTGACTTTATGAAGTACTTTACTCTCCAAAGGTGATTAAAGTGGAATTTTACTTTCCAAAGGAGGGACATGTACATGTGACTTAAAGAAGGGAAAAAGCGACTTCATGGATTACTTTATCTCCCATAAGTGAACAAAGTGAAGTTTCACCTACAAGGGGGTTTCATGTGTGTGACTTCAAGAAGGGGGAGTGCATGACCTTTGAAAAGGAAAGGTTCACTTTGTCTTTCGAAAGTGGGAGGTATGAAGAGCCACTTTGCCTTTCAGAAGAGAGAGGTGTGAAGAGGCATTTTGTCTTCCAAGAGAGGAGGTGCAAAGAGCTTACCTTGCCTAAGGGAAGTATTGATAGATTATCTCGCCTTAAGGAGGTGCTAAGAGCTTACTTCACCTTGGAAAAGCTTACTTTGCTTTGAGGAGGCATAAAGAACTTACTTTGCCTAAGGGAGGTATTAAGAGCTTACCTCGCCTTAAGGAAGTGCTAAGAGCTTATTTCACCTTGTAAAAACTTACTTTACCTTAAGGAGGCATAAAGAACTTACTTTGCCTTAAAAGGGTACAAAGGACTTACCTCGCTTTAAAGATGCGCTAAGAGCTTATTTCACCTTGGAGGCATAAATGGCCTATCTTGCCTTAGGAATGTCTGCCTTGCTTTAGGAAAGGTCAGTCCGAAAAGGGGATCCTACTCAAGCATCAGATGACTCAAGTTAGAGTAGGCCATTTTCCTCTATCTTGGTAGAAGTCTCAAAAGAAGGAGTGGTTATGTCCTTTTCATCAGTATAATTCCACAAATGGATCGTGACTAGCCGACGGTCACAACGGCTAGGTAAAGGGTTGGAAGGACTATGATAAGAGATCGTATGTGGTCAGAAGGGCTTAACTCAGACTCCAAATTAACCAGAGGAGATGAGTCCCATAAATTAGGCGATAAGTATTCTGGTGTAGGATAAAGATAATTATCCCCGAAGATAGTTATTAGGAGAGTTTGAATGCAAGGAGAAGATATAGTTTTTCGCCTATATAAGAGATGTTTAAGTAAGGCAAGGGATCATCACTCAAGCACAACACAAATCTTTTATCAAACTCAAACATCTATTTGTATCTTAGTTCTTAAGCCTGGCATTAATGCTTGACTGGGAGACTGGGCAGTAAAGTTTGGTTAGATGAGCTTAGCTCGTTGAGATAGTAGTGCTCGTGATCCGATCACTTGTATCGTTGCTAAAAACGTATCAATCAAAGTCTACCAAATAATATAATAATCATTCAACCATAATTAAATTAAGAACTCAGTGTGCAACTACTAGTTATGCAACTATACTCCTTGTATTCCTTATATACGTTATTCACTGCAACTATTAAATTAATATTTAGGTATAATTCTATGCAGTCATTAGATTCATGCACTCATATGTGATTGTTCTCTCTAATGATATAGCCATAGAACGCAATAACTTATTGCATATATGTTTTATTATTTTTTAAATATCATTATGTTGTGGGAAAAATGTAACAAGAGTGTCAAGGTCGATCTCTTGATGGCTTGAAGGCTCGTCTCAAGGTCGACGCCCAATGATACAAATGTGATCAGATGATCACCACTCCCTCACCGAACTAAGCTTCCTAACCAGACTCTACTACCCGGCCAACTATCAGGCTCTAATGCCCGACCTCCTAACCAAGTGCTAATGCCCGGCTTAAGAACTAAAATAGAAGCTTTGAGCTTTGGTGAAGATTTGTATGGTTGATTGATTGATGTCCTCGTTGCATCTCCCAAGCGTCCTTTATATAGACGAGAGACTTCGTCTCCTCCTCGCACTAGGACTCCGTCTCCTCTTCGCACTAGGATTTTGTCTCCTCCTTGTATTCGGATTCTACTAACGCTTATCTTCATAGATGCTCATCCTTATCCGCATAGAGTAGTTATCTTAAATTCACTAGGAATTATCCTTTTCGGTTAACTTGCAGCCCACATTTATCGACTTCTCTCTCAGATGACTGACCGCGTTTATCAACTTCTCTCTCAGATGACTGATTGCGCACGGTCTCTTGATAGGGTTCGTTAATGTCTAATGGGTGTCACTAGGCAAGGGTCATGACACTCTTGGAACTTCAAGATATCACTAGTCAGGGTGTTGACATCCTTCGCCCTTCGAAACCTCTAAGTGTCGCTAGGCAAAGTGTCAACACCCCTTACCTTTCGAAAGCTTTAAGTGTCACTAGGTACGATGTCAACACTCTTTACTTTTTGGAAGCTTCATCCCTTGCTTCCCCGATATGCTTTGCTCGCCTAACGCTCAAAAATGGTTAAATATTCCTTTATCCATCGAGAGGTCGAAGATACTTTAACTGTTAAGAGATCAAAATTAGCCCTATAACTTCCGCATGCTAAGAGCTTCAATCCCTTCTTAGAGACTGCAACCTTTTGCATCTCTGCCAAAAGAGAAAAGGTCTCAACACCTCTTTCTCTGAAAAAGGAGTAAAGGGTCCTCACACCCCTCTTTCCGAAAAGGAAAGAGGGTCTTCACACTCCTACCTCCAAAAAGGAAAGTGACTCCTCATACTCCTCTTTCTGAAAGGAAAAGGGTCCTCACATCCCTTCCTCCGAAAAGATAGAAGAGTTCTCACACCCCTCCTTCTGCAAATGGAAGTGACTCCTTACACTCCTCTTTTCGTAAGGAAAAAGGATCCTCACACCCCTTCTTCCGAAAAGGGAAAAGGGTTCTCACACCCCTCCTTCTGCAAAGAAAAGTGACTCCTCACACTCCTCTTTCCGAAAGGGAAAAAGGGTCCTCACACCCCTTCCTCCGAAAAGGGAAAAGGGTTCTCACATCCCTCCTTCTGCAAAGTAAAGTGACTCCTCACACTCTTCTTTCTGAAAGGGAAAAAGGTCATCACACCCCTTCCTCCAAAAAGGGAAAAGGGTCCTCACACCCCTCCTTCCACAAAGGAAAGTGTCTCCTCACGCCCCTCATTCCAAAAGGGAAAAGAGTCCTCACACCTCTCCCTCCGAAAAGGGAAAAGGGTTCTCACACCCCTCCTTTTACAAAGGAAAGTGACACTTCACACCCTTTCCTCTGAAAAGGGAAATAGGTCTTCACACCCCTCCTTCCGCAAAGGAGAAAATCGGCCGACTATCCCTTTGGAGCGGGTGGCTACACGTAACCCTCTTCGTAGAGGATGAAGTATTGAGCTCCTTCAAGAATAAACATCATCAACCAGGTCACTCTTAGAAGGACAAATATCTGTGGGAGTCACTCCAAGGAGGGTAAACTTTATCAAACAAGTCACTCTTGGAAGGGTAAATATTTGCATGGGTCACTCCAACGAGGGTATATATCATTGGACAAGTCACTTTTGGAAGAGTAAATATCCATTTTAATCCCCGAAAAGGTTTTATTATTTCCAGATCTAACATTGCCCCCACATGGTGACGTTTTGAATTGCCCGATTGAGAAAGGTCACCATGTAACTTTTGGATTTTTCCCATTCCCTCTCTATCAGATCCTCTTCAAAGTCCTTAAGAAGCTGTTTACTGATGAAGATGGGCTAGCTTCCTTTCTCTGAGCAGAGTAATATCTCTTTCAAGGGATCCCTCACTTTGGCCTTAGCATCATCTAGCTTGCTTGGGGCCGGATGGAGGTTGTTTATCTTTAGTGTTTCCATAGGGTCTTGGCCATCATCTTCAAAGACAAATTTGGCCGATTCATATTGCAATAAGGCGTAGACTTCCAACCTCCTTGTCTGTTCTTCTTCTCTTCTTTTAGTCTCGAAAGGTAAGCCTAAGGGCTTACCTTTTGTGTATGACTTCTGAGGGTTGATCGGGTAAGGGAATCCATCGTTCGATCGAGCTCGCATAGCCAATGACCTACTTCTCCTCATTGCACTGTGCAAGGGTGGTTGGCATGATAGACCTATCATAGAAGGCTGCCTCTATACAGTTAGTAGCCGCCTGAAATGGATTTTTGTCTGCAGCTACTACCTCCACCTTTCCATTTGGTTTCCATTGGATCAGGAATTGGTGAAGAGAGGATGGAATGACCTGACTCGAATGGATCCAATCCCTTCTAAGGAGGTCATTGTAGAATGTCTTGGCCTCAATCATGTAGAAGGGGACTTCATGAGTCACAGACCCGACTACAACTTTGGTGACAAACACTTCTAACGATTGAGTTGCCTTGCCTGCAAAGTTAGTCATCATTATGTCCGTCAGGCCTAACTTCTCATTTTGCTTACCTAGCTTCTTCAGTAGCACATAGGAAATGATGTTCATGACTGCCCTATTGTCAACAAGGATCCTATTGATAGGCTTACCAAATATGTGAGTTGAGATGTATAATGGCTTAAGGTGTTCACACATCTTCTTGGTTGACCTTGTTATTGTTATTATGTCATCAAGCTCTTCTACTGTTGGGACTGCCAAAGCCTTATCTTCAATCTCTAGCTCTACGAGGTGTTCTTTGATTATATCACCATCGAGATAGTTTGGCTATCCTTATTTTGGCCCAAATTGGGCTGGTAAGGTAAAGACCATATTGATCTCCAGATCTTGCTCTTGTCTGCTCAGATCAGCTTCACTCATACTATCTTCGAATGTTAGCCTTTCTTCGTTCTAGCCTTCTTTCATGCATGCCCTTATTTGCATTCTCATAAACTCCTCTTCAGTGAGGAGAGCGTCATACAACTCTTCCTTGTCTTCCTCATCAGAGCTAAGTAGACTTATCTTGTCTTCCTTGGCTACTTTGGGAAAAGTATGTAGCCTTAGCTTTTCAGAGTTCCTCATCTGAAGCATACAACTTGTCACTACCTTCTTTTTACCCCTCTCTAGGAGTAGTTCTTCGGTTGGTTTTTCCTCATGAGAGTCCTTTGCTTTGTTCTTGGGTACCCATTTCTTTATGCTCTTCGGGTCTTCATGTTAATCCTCTCTTCTAAGAGGTCCCTCCTCGATTGACCCATTGTGATGGTCATCTATTGCAGAAGGTCTTCTCTTATCTACTTCCTTGTCTGGTATTTGTCTATTATAAGGTCCTGTCACCTTGCTTCGATCAAGGTCATCTCCTTGGACTGGATGGCCTTGCTTGATGGCCGTGCTATGTCATACCACGGGCAAGCTCAAAAGAATCTCTTGCTCCCGAAGTCAAGCCTTGTAATCTTCTAGCAACCTTTCAAGATCCTCATTGATCTGCCTCTGTGCTTGGATCTTCCTTTCTAGTCGTCTCTTTTGAGTCTTCGTGAGAATTTCTGGTAGGAAAGGCTCTGGCAAAGGCATCTTTTCTCCTAGTTAGTTGAAGACACTTTGCCTCTTATGTGAGTCCTCTCGGAGATCTGTCTTAACGTAGGAGTGATACCTTTATCTATCCTCTGTATGGCGTGGAGGGAGATTCGGGTACTTACTCTGCCCCCTAGGTGTCTTTTCCAGCTCTTTGACCTCTTGCCCCTGGGTGTATTTCCCAGCTCTTCAGTTTTCTACCTCCCATATATTGTCGATGTCCAGTCGACTGAAGACACTTCATCTATCACCTATATCTCGTTACAGGTCGATCTTAATGTAGGGGTGAGATCTCCATCTACCCCCAGTCAGGTGTCTAAGTGATTTGGAAGGGCTCTTCTACCTCCCGATTATCTGCTTTAAGCCTTCAAGAACCTCTTGCAACCTCTTTGAACTTCTAGAGGTATTGTTTTCTTCAAGCACTTCTCTTAGATCTTCTGGCTGCTTTCTCTTGAGGGTGTCTCTTGTGTCTCTAGCTCTCTTTGCCTGAAGTGAGTTCCATAGGTCTTCGGTGGATGACCTACTCTTGTCTTAGTTATCAGCCTTCTTGTACCTTTTCAGGCTCACCATCGTAATGGGAGCCACAAATGAGGCCATTGGGGGTGCTTCCTTTGCAAACTTTAAATGTCTATCCTTTATGGTCTGTTGTATCTGGTTCCGAAATATTACATAATTGGAGACATTGTATGACTTGCTCGCATGCCACTTACAAAATCTTATTGTCTTAAGTTCTTTTTCGTTTAGAATCTTATGGCCCTTGGGTAGGGTAATCCGTCCATTCTTGAGGAGATTGTCGAAGATCTCATCAACTTTGGTCACATCAAAGGAGTATTCTCTTCCTACCTCATTGAGTCCTTTTAGTTGATTAGTTTAGTTACTAGGGCGATTGAACTCATTAGGTATTGAGACCTTCTTCGATACCAAGCTTTCACACTCATAAGGGCTACCTTTGATGAGTTCGGTGACCATCTCTTTAGTTGTTGCCTTCTCTCCCCAGTTATCCCAGTGTCGATTACCTTTTAAGTGGTCAATCTCGAGGGTTGGGTTGTACTGGTAGGTACCCTTGGAAGAAGCGCCCCTTCTGTCCCTTTCTTCGATTAGTTGTTCGGCCATGGTGGCCTTTTGGGTTAATTCAGCAAGATCTCAGAGCCTCTCGACTCCTAACCTCTCTCGAAGAGAGAATTTGAGTCCCTGCATGGCTAAGGCTGTCAGGTCAGATTCAGTTAGGTTGGTTGGGCATCTATTCTTTGCCTTTCGAAAGCGAATTAGGAATTTCTCTACTAATTCACCTTCCAGTTGTTGCATATGAGCAAAATCCAAGATGGTGATAGTCGGCTCTGCCTGGAAGAACTGATTATGGAATTTCTGCTCCATCTCTGCCCAACTTCTTATTAACATTGGTGGGAGATTAATATACCATGTGAAGGCCATCCTAGTGAGAGTCATTGGGAATAGATGTACACGAAGTTCGTCGCTGTTTGCGGCCTCTCCATATTGGATATTAAACCACGCTACATGCTCCACAGATGATTTACTGTCCTCACCTGAGAACTGAGTAAAGTTGGAGATACAGTATCCAGTTAGATAGTTGACCCTATCAAAATACTCTGGGTAAGGCTTGGTAAACCTGGGTCATTGTGTTTGTCTTGTCTCGATACCCATGTCATTGAGTACTTGAGTCACCAACTCCCTCTGACAATCATTATCCAGGAACCCTTAGTCTTGCAACCTATGGGTTTCTTCATTAAGGTCTTCGACTGGGAGTTGCTGTCGGCCTAGCCTTGGCCGTGGTATGCCAAACGTCAATTGATGGTTAACTTGATCAAGTTCCTACTTCTCATATCCTGGCTGTCGTAGTCCTTGTGTCCTTGCAAAGATGGGGTTGTTTCTTATGTTTCTCCTCCCACGAGTATTACTCCATGTGTTTATTCTTGGTAGATAAGTCCTTTCTTAGGCTGTTTGGAACTAGTCCTAGTTAGACTGATCATTGCCACCTCTTGCTTCAGTGGCCTCATAGTACCCAGTATCATCTGTCTCTTGGATTCTCCATATGGGAGATTTGTGGGCTGAATGATATCTCGAGGCTCTTGTAGGTAAACCTCCTTCAGTTATGCCTGAGACCCCTTGGGTCTGATCGAAGGTATAACTGATAGGGAGTGGCAGAGGCGTGCATACTTCTTTATCTTTGTTCAGTGGTCTTTTGGAAGACTCGGCCTAATCAAAGAGCTCTTAGGTCTGGTACTGGGGGTTGATAGTCGGCTCTGCCTAGAAGAACTGATTGTGGAATTTCTGCTCCATCTCTGCCCAACTTCTTATTGACATTGGTGGGAGATTAATACCATGTGAAGGCCATCCTAGTGAGAGTCATTGGGAATAGATGTACGCGAAGTTCGTCGCTGTTTGCGACCTCTCCATATTGGATATTAAACCATGCTACATGCTCCACAGATGATTTACTGTCCTCACCTGAGAACTGAGTAAAGTTGGGGATACATTATCCAGTTGGATAGTTGACCCTATCAAAATACTCCGGGTAAGGTTTGGTAAACTTGGGTCATTGTGTTTGTCTTGCCTCGATACCCATGTCATTGAGTACTTGAGTCACCAACTCCCTCTGACAATCATTATCCAGGAACCCTTAGTCTTGTAACCTATAGGTTTCTTCATTAAGGTCTTCGATTGGGGGTTGCTGTTGGCCTAGCCTTGGCCGTGGTATGCCAAACGTCAATTGATGGTTAACTTGATCAAGTTCCCACTTCTCATATCCTGGCTGTCGTAGTCCTTGTGTCCTTGCAAAGATGGGGTTGTTTCTTATGTTTCTCCTCCCACGAGTATTACTCCATGTGTTTATTCTTGGTAGGTAAGTCCTTTCTTAGGCTGTTTGGAACCAGTCCTAGTTAGACTGATCATTGCCACCTCTTGCTTCAGTAGCCTCATAGTACCCAGTATCATATGTCTCTTGGATTCTCCATATGGGAGATTTATGGGCTGAATGATATCTCGAGGCTCTTGTAGGTAAACCTCCTCCAGTTATGCCTGAGACCCCTTGGGTCTGATCGAAGGTATAACTGATGGGGAGTGGCAGAGGCGTGCATACTTCTTTATCTTTGTTCAGTGGTCTTTTGGAAGACTCGGCCTAATCAAAGAGCTCTTCTTCACACGGTCAGACTCGGCCTAGTCTCAGACCTTGTTGATTTGGGTAACCATCTGACCGTGTAGCTACCAGTGTGCTTCATCACATTTTTGCTCTCCACATGCTGTTACAGTCACTAATTGCTCTATCCGAGCAGACATTGCCTTCTGCTCTGCCATTATTTGCTCCATTGCTTGCTTCATTGCATGCCTTATCTGGGCAAAGGCATCTTGTATTCCCAAGGTATCAATGTCTTTGGTAACTGATTCTTCACTAGAGGTAGAATCGGCCAACTCCTTTGGAGAAGTTATGTTGGTCGGCTCTTTAGAGGGAGCCATTTGGTCTGACTCTTTAAAAAGAGCCTATATGATGTTCCTTCATAAACCTATCTGGGTGTTGAGAGGTATGGCCGGCTCCTTTAGGGGTGCTGTATTAATTGGGTTCCTCGACTCTTTAGGAAGAACCGCCATAGTCGTATTCTTTTCAATGGGGTGTTCAGAAGAAGGTGATGTGTTGTTCTTGGTCATCTTGTTAGAACAGATTTGCCTCCTTCTCTAGACGTCCTCCTAGTCCCACCGAGCGTGCCAAAAAAACTGTTGTGGGGAAAATATAAAAGGATTGTCAAGGTTGATCTCTTGACGGCTTAAATGCTCGTCTCAAGGTCGGCGCCCAATGATATAAACATGATCAGACGATCACCACTGCCTCACCAAACTAAGCTTCCTAACTAGGTTCTACTGCCCAGTCAACTATCAGGCTCTAATACCCGACCTCCTAACCAAGCTCTAATGCCCAGATTAAGAACTAAAATAGAAGCTTTGAGCTTTGGTGAAGATTTGTGTGGTTGATTGATTGATGTCCTCGATGCGTCTCCCAACCATCCTTTATATAGGTGAGAGACTCTGTCTCCTCCTCGCACTAGGACTCTGTCTCCTCCTCGCACTAGGATTCTGTCTCCTCCTTGTATTCGGATTCTCCTAATGCTTATCTTCGTAGATGCTCATCCTTATCCACGCGGAGTAGTTATCTTCAATTCACTAGGAATTATCCTTTCCGGTTAACTCAGAGCCTGCATTTATCGACTTCTCTCTCAGATGACTGACTGCGTACGGTCTCTTGATAGGGTTCATTAATGTCCAATGGGTGTCACTAGGCAAGGGTCATGACACTCTTGGAACCTCAAGATATCACTAATCAGGATGTTGACATCCTTTGCCCTTCAGAACCTCTAAGTGTCGCTAGGCGAAGTGTCAACACCTCTTGCCTTTCGAAAGCTTTAAGTGTTGCTAGGCATGGTGTCAACAGTCTTCACTTTTTGGAAGCTTCATCCCTTGCTCTGCCGATACACTTTGCTCGCCTATCGCTCGAAAATGGTTAAATATTCTTTTATCCATTGAGAGGCCGAAGATACTTTAACCATTAAAAGATTAAAATCGGCCCTATAACTTCCGCATGCTAAGAGCTCCAATCCCATCTTAGAGACCACGACCCTTCGCACCTCTTCCGAAAGGAAAAAGGTCTCAACACCTCTTTCTTCGAAAAAGGAGTAAAGAGTCCTCACACCTCTCTTTCCGAAAAGGAAAGAGAGTCTTCACACTCCTACCTCCGAAAAGGAAAGTGACTCCTCACACTCCTCTTTTCGAAAGGAAAAGAGTCCTCACACCCTTCCTCCGAAAAGGGAAAAGGGTTCTCACACCCCTCCTTTCACAAAGGGAAGTGACTCCTTACACTCCTCTTTCTGCAAGGAAAAAAGGTCATCACACTCCTTCCTCCGAAAAGGGAAAAGGGTTCTCACACCCCTCCTTCCGCAAAGGAAAGTGACTCCTCAGACCCCTCTTTCCGAAAGGGAAAAGGGTCCTCACACCCCTTCCTCCGAAAAGGGAAAAGGGTTCTCACACCCCTTCTTCCGCAAAGGAAAGTGACTCCTCACACTCCTCTTTTTAAAAGGAAAAAGGGTCCTCGCACCCCTTCCTCCGAAAAGGGAAAAGGGTCCTTACACCTTCTTCCGCAAAGGAAAGTGCCTCCTCACACCCCTTCTTCCGAAAGGGAAAAGAGTCCTCACACCCCTCCCTCCGAAAAGGGAAAAAGGTTCTCACACCCCTCCTTCCACAAAGGAAAGTGACTCTTCACACCCCTTCCTCCGAAAAGGGAAATGGGTTTTCACACCCTTCCTTCCGCAAAGGAGAGAATCGGCCGACTATCTCCTTGGAGCGGGTGGCCCCGCATAACCCTCTTCGTAGAGGACGAAGTATCGAGCTCCTTCAAGAATAAACATCATCGGCCAAGTCACTCTTGGAAGGAAAAATATCCGCGGGAGTCACTCCAAGTAGGATAAACTTTATCGGACAAGTCACTCTTGGAAGGGTAAATATCCACGTGGGTCACTCCAAGGAGGGTAAATATCATCGGACAAGTCACTCTTAGAAGGGCAAATATCCATTTTAATCCCCGAAAGGGTTTTATTATTTCTGGATCTAACACATTATTAATTCAAATTGAGATTAATCAATACTGTAAATAGGATACTAAATACTGTAAGCCCAAAAGTATAACCCCATGTAGTTTACAAGTTCCTACACAAGTCTTAGTATATTATATTTTAGCTTCCGTTCCCATAGGTACAAGACGAAAATACACTGATCTCAACAACAAATAATTAATTTATTAAATCTCTCGGAAAGATAATGTAAACCCCTGCATTCACAACAACAAGAAGAATACAACTTGGATTCACAATAGCTAGATCAATTAGTAGATCAAACAACAGCGCAAAGAAACAACAAATAAGAAGAATATTGACTAACTTATCAATCTTAATCATTCAAACCATTAAAAAAATCAAGATGATATTTCCTCCTTATTATTAGTAACTTCCTAAATGCTATAATTTTGGATTATAATTGCTCATAAGGCTCCTATATCATATTAGGAAAGAAGATGAGAGTGGTTCTCTCTCTCTCTCGATATACGTATAGGAAGGAAATTATTTTCATTAAGTTCATTCTATTTATGACATGAAGTTTGTGAAATAAATAGGATCGGCACTAAAGTAGCGCATAGAATTTGAAAGAAAAAAAAAATATATATCTAAAGAGTGAGGTTGAAATGGCTTACAGGTTGTGTCTTTTCCTCCTCCTAATCGCAACAATCTTGTCCATGACGGTTAGTGGGACGACATCGCTCAACAAAAACAATGGTATAGATGATGTTACTACCATCTTTCTTAATAATGCTATTGGTTTTGGTCGATCGCTTACTGTTGCACTGCGAAGCTTCTGTCGGTGGTGGCGACTTGGGCATTCATAATCTTACACCGACAGGACCTGGCTCAACTTACTCATTTAGTTTTCGTCCAGCCCTTTCCAAGACGGAATTCAATTGCTTGTTTACATGGATAGAAAACGATGTCCAGCAAGTCAACCACGAAGTGACCCAAAATTGCACTGTTTATGAGTTTGAAAGAGACCATGGAAAATGCCATAATTGTGGTTGGGATGTTAAACCTACAGGGATTTGTGGAATTGGTTGGGCTGGCTGCTTAAACTGGGGCAATGAATGCACAGGGTAGATTTAGCATGAGATGCAATATTTCATCTTGTTGAGTACCGTTTTGCTACACTCCTACTCTTGTTTCATGTTTCAAGCCTTCAATAAAAAGTACTTGTATGAAGTGGTATCTATTGATTTGCCATTTTAATCACAAGATCAATCAACTCTTTGTATCGAACACATATAAATGCTATAACCCATGAAATCAATAAACTCTAAGGGCCAGTTAATCTACTATTATAACCAAGGTTCAACTTGGCTGATTTTTTTTACCGAGAATGCACGTGGAGAGAAACCTTAGCCGTCGCCTCCCCAACTCTATCCTCCTCACCTACTTCACGACGGCGGAATCGTTTTACAACCTGTTTGGAAAAAAAAACCCGTAAGAAAAGTATTCTTTTAACTTAGTAAAACGGAAATAGAAAGAAATTACTTTCCTATTTTCTTATTTGGAACCAAAATTTTAACTTAATAATTGATTTAGCTTTATTACAATAATACCCTTACCCTCACTTCACTTTTACAAGAATGATAAAAGATTTTCAAAGACAAAAAAAAAGCTGAACATGAACCCAGGACCAACAAAGTTCATAGACCAGGGACCAAACAAGACCATGTACAAGTATCAACACACAATAAACAGAGAATTAACTGCCAAACCAACATAATAATGATAGAAAAAAAATCTATCCAACCTCCTTACGCAGAACTTGGACTACGCTGATAGAAGAGCAATACATAACAAAATCTTGAATGCAAAAAATACTTGGAAGAGAAAAACATGAAAAATGTTCCTTTATTTAAACGTGACCACTTAATCACACATCATTGTCACGCAAAGATTCAAGTATCCATTCTAGCAGGAAGCAAACAAAAGGGCTGGTGTTCAGAGGACCAGGGCAGGGTTTGAAGAGCGTAAATATTGATTAACTATATTCAAACTTCCAACTGCAACAACAACGAAAAACAAGAAATTCCTTTTGCAAAAGACCACTATATTTTTCCCACTATGAGTAAATCAGAAGAATGTGATTTCAGCAAGCCTTCCAGAAGTGGAAATTGCGGGGTATAAACCATTTACAATTCCATGTTTCATTCCTTACACACTTAGATAGATATGTTCAAATATGATGCTACATTATATATTCTGAAACGGGGTACTACTGAGGCTAAAACGAACACGTAAACAGGAAGCATCCCACTCGGCAACACATATCTTAAAACTCTGGGATTCCATAACATTTCAAACATTGCAACTACACAGTATTCTAAAATGATGCAGACCTCGATCCTCGACTTTATTAGAAACAGAAAACAACCAAAAGAACTTACTATGATGCGGCCCTCGATCCTCAAATCCTTCTGCTTGAAAAGCCAAATCTGGATACGCGCTTAGATAGGAAGCAAAGACTTACAATACAACTAAAGATAAAAGTGGTCAAAAGCAGCTCAAGACCCCTATCTGCAATTGCCTGCAACAAAACATGGTGCAACAGAACATGAAAAATTACTCAAGATTCAGGGTTGTAGATTGACCAAATGAAGAATGCATATTTACGTAGTTATATGAGCAAAAAATTACGACATCCAAGTTATATAGAACAAGGAAAAAAACTCTCTCATCGATCTCTCTAAGACTGAACCAAAATGATGGACCCAAGTATATAGTATTACCAACAAACATTTCACTGGTGTAGCTGAGAATTATCATTACCTGAAGATGCCTCACATATCTCTTTGTATAGCCCACTTCTTCGCCATTGATACCCAAAGCCATTGCAGACCTAAAACCCTTCCAAACGGATACCTAGATGGAGTAATCGACGAGAGACCATAAAAACTACAAATCTGAGATCAGAGACCACCATTAACAACACTCCCTTTTTGCCTCTAGGTCAAACCCAAAAATAAAAGAGGAGCTATTGAAGACTTACATCTGAGAGTCGTCAGAGGTGAGCCGCCTATTACTGGAGTAGTGAGTCGTTGGAGGTCAGCTCCATGTCGCCGAAGGTCAGCTTCAGTTTGCCGTCGAGAGAAATTTGTTGTTAGGGATAAAAGGATGGAGCTTGTGTTAGGAAGGAGATTGCCGAGAGAGAATATGGAGAAAAACTTGGTAATTTTCACGTTTTGCTAGGGGTAAAATTGGTATTTTATGCACAATTCTATTTTGATCCCATCAATTCTGACCTCTTTTGGAAGGAATCAAAATCAAGAATTTAAGAGGGAAAAGAATCACTTTTCTTATCAAAAATGATTCCAAACATACTCTTAGTTTTTTTAGGGTTTAGTAAAAAGAAATAGAGAGAGGAGAGCAGAAGCTAGGAGGAAAGAAGGGAAGGAAAAAAAAAGGAGGGAATGGAAAGACCAAAATACCCCCAGGTAAAATTTGACCATCAGATTCATATCAGATGGAGCACTTGGGGGCCTCTTTTGATAATTGACGACCCATATTTTATTCCAAACAGTCCAGAATCGGGCCTTCAGTTTGGAATTAGGCCTTCGATTTGGACAGTCCATGGCCCATTTAATCAACCGAATTCAAATTATTCATTTAATTTGGATTGACAAGATAGCGATGATCAAAACAGCAAGATATTTCTGATATTTAAATCTTTAAGAACAAGAATTTATGAAAGATTCAAAATCTAAATATTAGCAACACCAAAATTGAAGTTACAAATATCCAAAGTTTAAACTATCTCACTCAATGCCAAATTTTAATAAAAAATAAGTCTAACATCTGGATTTTTATGAAATACTAAAATATTTTTGTGAAACTCTAAAACAATAGTGTGAAATCAACAAAATGTCTTAAAATTCCAAAAAAAACTTTTATCAAAAAAAGAAAAACATTGACGATGCATGCACCTAAACCCCATTCTATTCTTGGTCACGCACTTCTCTTGTGCATTCTGAGTCACATATGAAACAATGTGATTTCAAATAACTCAATAAGTGGAAAATAGCATTAGAACCATATTTATCCTATCAATCACATAATTTAAGAGTTGAGTCTTCTATACTCATCCATGGCAAGATTCTCACCATGCCTAGAAAGATATCATTATGTTCCCATTTTGCAGGTCTAAAAGACACAAAAATATTCCTCTACGATATCTAGATAGTTTCACACTCTATGTTCATTTCATTACACGTACCTAGGGTTACCAAATAGTTCCTTTCAAACAATGCGTATAAACTGCAGGGCCAAAAAGATATGAAAACAACCCTGTATATCTAAATTTTATATCTGTATCCATAACACTTCATAAATCTGAATCAATGTCAAAATCTAAACGAAATGTGTAACATTCTGATCTAAGATCATACTCAAATTCATAATCAAATCCTAAAATTATTTTATCACAAAACCAAGAACAAATTCATGAAATATACAAAAATCAGACTATATTCATATGTGCTCTAAGCAAGGGATGAATTTTATTCATGCTTTTAATTTAAATTAATGTTTTATATTATTAGCTTCCTTATGGAGAACTATCTTACTGCTAAATATTCATGAACAGAACATACCCTTTCAGGAAGTTCATGACAGAATTATATAACCAACATATTCTCAATATTTCTTGCAATTACTTCAATATTATTATATATATTATATTATGTTCTTCCAATCCACAGTTTAACATTTAACCATAAACTACACCTAAGACTTGAAATATATTTGATGTGGTCTTACAGTCTAACTTAAGGTCATGTATACAAAATTATCAAGCAAGGGCATCATGTCTCAAACAATGCCTTTGCCTACCAAAGGGTGAAGTAACCTTTGCCTACAGAAGGTGTAGTATGCCTCTTAAGGAGTGAAGTCTTAATAGCTCCCTTAAGCAAAGTAAGTTCTTTATGCCTCCTCAAAGCAAAGTAAGCTTTTCCAAGGTGAAGTAAGCTCTTAACACTTCCTTAAGGTGAGATAATCTCTCAATACCTCCCTTAGGCAAGGTAAGCTCTTTGCACCTCCTCTCTTGGAAGACAAAATGCCTCTATACACCTCTCTCTTCCAAAAGGCAAAGTGGCGCTTCACATCTCCCACTTTCGAAAGGCAAAGTGAACCTTTCCTTTTCAAAAGTCATGCTTTTAGAAGTCACCAACCCCTTATAAAGGCAAAATATCCTTCTTAGTCACTCTTGGATGGCAAAGCACTTCGAGAAGTCACTTCCTCTCCTATTAAAAGCCATGCACAAAACTCTTCTTACAAGGGGTAAAATATTTTTTTTGGTCATCATTAGGAGGCAAACTACTGATGGAAGTCACACTCCCCCTTCTTGAAGTCACATGCATGAAACCCCCCTTATAGGTAAAACTACACTTTGGTCACTTATGGGAGATAAAGTGCTTCATGAAGTTGCTTTCTCCCTTCTTTAAGTCACATGTATATGTCCCCCTTTGGAAAGTAAAATTCCACTTTAATCACCTTTGGAGGGTAAAGTACTTCATAAAGTCACTAAGTCACTTTATGAAGATAAAGTTCTAATATAGTACCTTCCTCAAGGAAGAGTACTTTGTGAAGTACTAAAATGGTCACTTCTAAAAGGCAAAAAATACCAATTAGCCACATGGTGATGTTTCAAATCACTAGAATGAGAAGGGTCACCATGTAGACCTTGATTTCCTTCAAAACTCCAAATCGGTAAACTTTTCATTGGCAAAGGTTATTTCACCTCTTTTTTTTTTGATAAGTAAAAGATTTTATTACCCATCAAAGAAATTACACCAGAGGTGCACAAAGTGCACTACACCAAGCCAAATGCCTAAGTTACACCAAAAGTATCAAGAAACACAAATGCCGAAAAATTACACCAAAGGTGCGCAAGCGCACTACGCCTAAGGGACAGGTTATTTCACCTCTTGATGGACGTAACAGACCTATCATAGGCAAAGGTTATTTCACTATTTGATAGGCGTAAAAGACTTTTCATAGGCAAAGGTTGCTTCACTCCTTGATAAGCATAATACACCTTCTGTAGGCAAAGGTTGCTTCACGTTTTGGTAGGCAAAGGCATAGTTTTAGAAATGATGCCATTGCTTGATAATTTTGTATACATGACCTTAGGTTAGACTATATGATGACATCAAATATATTTCAAGTCTTAGGTATAGTTTATGGTTAAATGCTAAACTGTGGATTAGAAGAATATAATATAATATATATATATATATAATAATATTGAAGTCATTGCAAGAAATATTGAGAATATGTTTGTTATATAATTCTGTAATGAACTTCTTGAAAGAGTATGTTCTGTTCATGAATATTTAGTAGTAAGATAGTTCTCCGTAAAGAAGCTAATAATATAAGAATATTAATTTAAATTGGAAGCGTGAACAAAATTCATCCCTTGCTTTGAGCACATATAAACATATTCTAATTTTTGTATATTTCATGATTTTGTTCTTGGTTTTGTGATAAAATAATTTTAGGATTTGATTATGAATTTGAGTATGATCTTGGATCAGAATGTTATAGATTTGGTTTGGATTTTAACATTGATTCAGATTTATGAAGTGTTATAGATACAGATATGAAATTCAAATATACAAGGTTGTTTTCATATCTTTTTGGCCCTGCAGTTTATACGCGCTGTTTGAAAGGAACTAATTGGTAACCCTAGGTATGTGTAATCAAATAAACATAGAGTGTGAAACTATGTGGATATCATTGAGGAATATTTTTTTGTCTTTTGGACCTGCAAAATGGGAACATAAGGATATCTTTCTAGGCCTAGTGAGAATCTTGCCATGGATGATTATAGAAGACTTGACTCTTAAATTATGTGATTGATAGGATAAATATGGTTCTAATACTATTTTCCACTTATTGAGTTATTTGAATCACCTTGGTTTCGTATATGACTCAGAATGCACAAGAGAAATGCATAACCAAGAATAGAATGGGGTTTAGGTGCATGCACCGTCGATGTTTTTCTTTTTTTGATAAAAGTTTTTTTTGGAATTTTAAGACATTTTGTTGATTTTGCACTATTGTTTTAGTGTTTCATAAAAATATTTTAGTATTTCAAAAAAATTCAGATGTTAGACTTATTTCTTAATAAAATTTGGCATTGAGTGAGATAGTTTAAACTTTGGATATTTGTAACAACCAATTTTGGTGTTGCTAATATTTAGATTTTGAATCTTTCATAAATTCTTGTTCTTAAAGATTTAAATATCAGAAATATCGTGGATGTCTTGCTGTCTTGATCACCGCTATATGCCACTGATGAGTGTCAAAAAGACTTATTATTTGTGTACATTATAGTATAGGTTTAGCTTTGTTTTTAATTGTTTAAGTGTGTTTTCTTTGTATAAATCTTGTAAATTGTATATTTTATTCTTTTCACGTGATCTTGTGTTTTTACTATGTTTTCTCATTTTATAGGAGCTTCGTGGATAATATTTGATGAATGCACAAGCAAGACCACAAATGCACGAGCAAGACTACGAATGGACGAGCAAGACCACGAGGTTGCGAGTAAAATAGTTTTGACAAACCAATCTAAGGAGGGCAACCAATATGAAGGAAAAGGAAGCCCATGGAGTTTTCTAACTCCATTGGGCTTGATCCACCAAAACAATCCGTGGCTTGCCATGGAGGGCGCCAAAGATGCCATGGAGGGCGCCATATGCCTACGGCAGCCTTGACCTCTTCCGACTTAAAAAATCATAACTTCCTCATACGAAGTCGGATTGAGGCGCCGTCAGTGGAATTTGAAAGAAGACATCCTTAGCTACAATATAAAGGGTATCTTCTTGTTCGGAGTCTAAGTGGTCCAAATTTTAAGAAAGAAAGACGTCAATGCAACAGTTACATGGACGGCGCCAAAAACGGGTTGGAGTGCGCCAAATTGCCACCTCATGCATAGAGGGCGCCAATTCTTCAATGGAGGGCGCCAAGTATGATCATGCCAGCCATTTAGTCACGCATCTTGCTAAAAATTAAGTGGAAAACATCTTGCCAACTTACCTTAACTTATGTGGAAAATGAGGAAAGTTGAAGACAAAGTTAAGTTAGTAGTTAGGATATTAGATTAAGTTAGAATTTAATAATTTCCATTAGCTAAGTTTGTAGTTAGTTAATTAATTAGCAAAGGCAAGAGGAGGCAACCAATTCCCTAAGGAACCCACGAACCAAAAGAGAAGAAAAAAAAAGAAAAGAGCAAGAGAGGAGAGTGGTGGCCGAGAGCAAATGAAGAAGAAAAAAAGAAGAAAAAGGAGAAGGAAGAAAGGAAAAAAACCAAAGGCATAAACCAAGCTTAGACTTGGACTTTGTAACTCTTCTTTACTCTTTACTTCTTGCTTTCCTCTTGCTTTTGTTCATGTATTATATTCATGGTTGTGTTTGTTTTCTTATAAATATGTTTGAGTAGTTTTGTTTTGGTGTGATGCCTTGAAAACTTAAGTTTTCTAATGGTTTAAAATGGGTAAAAATTATATGGATCATGTACTTATTAAAGGACTTAATGCTTGTTCTAATTTGATCACCTAGAACCATAATTAAAGTCAAATCTTGAGACCGAAAGGAGATAGATTTGATCAAAACATTAACTTGTTGATTCGTCACCTTGTGAGATGTGGACTCCTCCTTGGTGATGAATTATCCAAAAGGATGATATTTATAGTTGGTGTTTAGTTAGATTTAGGTGACTCGTGGGCGCAAAAGTACATCGAGTTCACATAAGTCTAGCTAAAGATCAATTTAGACTAATCTAGCATGAAAGCATAGATTAGTTGCCTTGAAACACCCGGATCATGACATGAACTTAAAAACCCAACAAACCATTTAGTTTGCTTAAGTAATCTATGGTATCACACCACTTGTTTTAAGTTGATATATACCTTGTGATTTGTGTGTTCTTTTGATCTTGCATGATTTAAGTTGGTTGTATTTTCATTTTAACCATGTTAGCTTGTTAGTTGTCACTAAACCAAACCAAAAAAACCAAAGACATAAAATTCCTAAAACTAGCTAGTAAGCCGAGTAAGGTGCAACCTCAATCCTCATGGGAACGACAATCCTACTTCATAAACTATATTGCATCGGAGGCATGTCAAAGCGATCTCTCATCAGCCACATTGCTATCTTGTCATTCCAAATTAAATGAATAATTTGAATTCGGTTGATTAAATGAGCCATGGATTGGGTCCAAATCGGACGCCTAATTTCGAACTGAGGCAATTTCGGACTGTTTAGAATAAAATCTGGGTCGTTAATTGTCAAAAGAGGCCCCCAAGTGCTCCATCTGATCTGAATCTGATGGCCAAATTTTACCTGGGGGTATTTTGGTCTTTCCATTCCCTCCTTTTTTTGCTTCCCTTCTTTCCTCCTAGCTTCCGCTCTACTCTCTCTATTTCTTTTTTCTAAACCCTAAAAAAATAAAACGATTCTGCTGTCGTGAAGTAGGTGAGGAGGATAGAGTTGGGGAGGCGACGCCTAAGGTTTCTCTCCACGTGCATGGGGCTCGCTCTCGCTGGTCGATTGCTATTCCACACTAGCCGGTAACGATGACATTCTCGGTGAAAAAATCAGACAAGTTGAACCTTGGTTATAATAGTAGATTAACTAGCCCTTAGAGTTTATTGATTTCATGGGTTATAGCATTTATCTGTATCCGATACAAAGAGTTGATTGATCTTGTGATTAAAATGGCAAATCAATTTTTTGGGTTGGAATCCAGTGTTCTTTTTAATCAGTTTTTTGATTATATATCATTTTTAAAGACAAATCAGTTTTTGATTTGGGAAGTGAAGGTGAGTGACCTTGAAATTCAAATAAAAAGAGAGAGTTTATTTCTTTATTGACTTTGTTTTTTTTTGACAG
>SOPF01025616.1:0-38505 GCA_012979155.1 Hypericum perforatum
GTAAAAGTTAAATTATATAGTTGGAATAGCTCAGTGAGCTAGGGTGCACTGAGTTATCATTATACAGTTAAATTAAAGTTTGGAACCCTTCTTCTGGCGAAAATTTTTCTATTAGTTTATCATCTCTTTTTCAGTATATAAAATTCTTTATACTATACATTTTTGCAGGCTCTTTACACTTACCACAAAGTTTAAATTGTAACATAAACTATAAATTATATTGCAAGTTATGATAATATCGGCAAACTTATGCAGACCAGATCACTAATTTAATGATACAAAACATAACCTTCTTTACTTCCACTTTGACCCACCCTTGTATTAAGATAATCCGTCACTTGGTTGGTGCTCACACTATTGGAACTAAGTACATACATACAAGTATAGTCAAATGACCTCCTTCCTATTCCCTTATTTACATAAACTTTAAGTTCGGTCTGCTTTAAAAAAATATTGCCCGTTGTACACAATTACCATAATGGTTCCCATTTTAGGGAGTCCAGATTTGCTGCGGATTACATCAATCCGCACCATGGGAATTAAGGGTATAGAAGTCTTTACACATAAAAGGGCAGATTAAAAAATTAGAAAAATAAACCCCACAAACATTCGCAGAGTAAAGGCCATGTCCAGAAATTGGTACCTTTATTGATAATTTTGGTACCTTTATTCATCAATATTAGTGCATATTTCCAGTAATAGTGGTTCATTTGTGTTCCGTATTGGTACATTTATCACAATAATGGTACTTATGCCCAGATATTGGTACCTTTAGTGATAAAATAATGGTACCATGATCTATAATAACAACACAGATTAGGAATCCACCAAAAGAAAAATAACACAGATTAGAAAAGTTTCAAAAATCAAACATGTATGTCGTTACTCTTGAACCCAGATATTGGTACCTTTAGTGATAATATTGGTGCATCCGTTCAGTAATAATGGTTCATTTGTGTTCAGTATTAGTACATTTATCACAATAATGGTACTTTTGTCACAATAATGATACTTTTGTCACAATAATGATATATTTATGTTCAGTAATGGTACTTTTGTGTTCAGTAATGGTACTTTTGTGTTCAATAATAGTTCATTTGTGTTCAGTATTGGTACATTTATCACAATAATGGTACATATGCCCAGATATTGATACCTTTAGTGATAATATTGGTGCCTCTGTTTTGTAATAGCAGTTCATTTGTGTTTACTATTGGTACTTTTTTCACAGTAATGGTACTTAAATCATCACCACAATATTGCATTACGGGAATTGGAAGGGTTACGGGATTTGTGGATATTTGGTGTGGTTAGGAAGGCGAGTAGGTGTGGCGGAGTACCAGATCGACGACGAGGAGTGTCGAAAATAAGAGATCGAGTGTCAGGGCGGCAAGACGGAGTGGTGGGCTCGTGGGTGTCGGCGTCCATGCCGTCGTCTTCGTTGGGGATTTCACCGCCGTACACCTCGTGGTCTTCCTCATGCTCCTCTCCCTCCTCGTACTTCTCCATCTCTCTCTCACCCCTCTCTCTCCCTTCCCTCTTAAAATTATTAGGATAGGAGATTGGAGATTTTAAATTTCAAATTGCAATGGGAGGGTGATGGAAGGTTACGAGATTTGGGGATAATTGGGGTGGTTGGAGATTTGAATTGTGGATTAGTATAATACCCATTTTACCCTTATTAATACTAATCCTTGGATCAAAATTTTATAAATTAAATTCTAATCCTAAGATCTAAAAACCATCCCCATGCTGCGGATTACGTTTTAGTAATCCGCATATAATCCTCTCCCCATTTTGGGTCTTGTCCCTCCTCTTTTTTTACTGTCTCAAACCCAACCAACAGCAAATTTAGTATCTCTGGGATCACTCGTTTGCTTCCTCACTCCAATGATAAAAGCTGACTGCCTTTTTTTTAAGGTAACTGCTTACTCCATAATTTTATTAGGGTTTGAATTTCGAAATTTTAAAATTTACAATATTTTATACCGTTAGACTATAAGTTCTTTTACACTATTTCACAATAGTTTACCACATTACTGTGGTTTATGGATAATGTGTTTGTTGCCTGGTTGAATGAGAGAGCAGTGAACTTGAGCTTGTGTGATAGTAGTAGTAAGGTTAGTTGTGTGGATCAATAGTGTTGTGGCAGCTGTGGCTGTATGTTTGGAGAAGGTGGAGAAGCTTAAGCCATGGCAAAAAGACAAGGTAGGATTGTGAATTTTGTTCCATTGGATTGACAAAGATAATATCTTTACTTTTTAGGCAAAATAGTCTATCATTGTACAGTAAAAGATGGTGATCTTTTTCTGATTGAACTACAAAAGATGACAATTTTTTATATCAAATTTCCATACAATTATGTTTACATGCTCGATATGAAATTTTTAATTTGATTATAACATGTATGCAATAGTAAATGGTGATGTTATGAGATCACATTTGGATTCAGCATCACTGATACGTTACAAGTAGATTGGTTATGGTTCATACATCGAGCTCAAATGTGTCTTAACTTTTGCAATTTTATATGCTCAAGTTCGGCCCAAGCAACTTTTAAAAATCAAGTTCGGCCCAAACCAATTACTAGAAAGTCCGACGAAGGCCCAATTGGTTGGTGAAGTGGTTGACGTCGTTGACTATCTTGGTAGAAAGTAGTTGGCAGTTGGAATTCGGACTAGTCAGCAGCCATTAGTAGCGGACAAGGGCTTTCCTTCCACTAAACCATCTTAAAAGACCAGATCACCCTTTCTAAACCTTAATCCAATGAAACGACTCCGATTTATTAATTATCGTCACGAGAACCGCCATAACGATGCCGTTTCACGAATGCTTACATACTGTTGTTATTTTTTTCACCAACAATCACTTAATTTGAACATTTTAATATTTTATAATACAAATTTATTAAAAATATTAATTTTTTTAATCACATTTTAAAGATCATTCGAAACTTGAGATATAATCAGTCTAATAGATAACTCAATACAAATCATTTAAAGAAGTTACTGCTATCTTTTACTCCTGATGAAATGGTTTAACAAATAATCAGCTAGTCAGTTTTTTCATCTTAGATTGAAATTTATATATCTCAAAATTTATATTAAATAATACAACAATGAATCATACTACTTGAAAAATACATAATCAAAACCTTCGACTTTAAGGTGAAAATCAAACACGAACCTACTCATAAAAATAGATTGCACGAATAAAAAAATCTTTATTACAATGTACAATTGCAAGCGAGACTTTTTTATTAAGCTTCTATTGAGAACTCATATTTTTAAGAATATGATCATTATAAGTCCGAAATTTCCAGACTTCAAGGTTTTACAACAACTTACTTAACAATGTTGTGAACTGTCTTCGACTTTTCATCCCATTCTGTCTCAGCTAGTCTTTTTTCATGATCAATTTTAAGAAGAGAAGGATGAGAGATCTGATCTTTTGATTTTCCTCAGTTAAGAGACTTAATAAGAGGATGATTTGAGTTTGGATAAAAATCTTCTTGTTGGATCGAATTTTTACCTTAAATCCCTGAGCTTCAATTTGGATAGCTACAGCAACAATCTCTCTCTCTCTCTCTCTCTCTCTCTCTCTCTCTCTCTCTCTCTCTCTCTCTCTAAAACAGACGCATAGACTATAAAAGAACTGTCGAGTCTTCACGCCAAGGGAAAACGAGGAAAGGACAAAGGAAAGAGGCGAACAATTTCCAATTTCCACACAAACATTTCTTTCAAAACAAAACCAAAACCCACGACTAAAATTTTCTTTTGCCCAAAGAAAAATCAAAACCTGAACGACCAAAAGAATCCAACATAATAAAAACACAGTTGATAACTGGAAAAAACAAAAACATAAACAAAAAAAGGGACCCCTCTTCTTTTTGTGTCTTTCTCTCTCTATTGGGGCAAAAACAGCATAATCTACACTTGCTTGTCGCAAAAGACTTGACCTTTCCCGTGTTAGCTCGATCCACTGACCCCAAAATCCAATACCCAGAAGGGAATTCCCCAATTAGGGTTGAAGATGGTGTTAAAGATGCCATTTTTGAGGACCCAATTAGGGTTTCTGTTCCTGGGCTTGGTTCTTCTGCTGCCCAGTTTTTGCTTGGGGAGATTCGTGGTGGAGAAGAACAGCTTGAGGGTGACGTCACCCGACAAGATCAAGGGGACTTACGACAGTGCCATAGGGAACTTCGGGATTCCTCAGTACGGGGGAACCTTGGCCGGGACGGTTGTGTACCCTAAGGATAATAGGAAAGGGTGTAAGGAGTTTGATGGTGCCCCTTTCCACGCCAAACCCGGTGCTTTGCCTACTTTTCTCCTGCTGGATCGTGGAGGTAACCTTTTTTTTTTAATTTCGTGTTTTTCGGGTTATTTTAGGTATAAATTGCTTGTCTTTGGATAGTGGATGGTGTTAACTGGTTAGGATTGTTATTGTTTGGTTGTGAATTGTGAGTTGTGCTTTTTAAGATCAATTTTGTGAGATTTGGAGCTTGTTTTCGAGGTCGGGGCAGTATGTTTTTTGAGCATTTGTGGTTATGTATGAATTATGATTGTTGGGAATTGTTTGATGTAGTGTTTTCGGGTCATTGAGAGTCATGCATGTCTTTCCGGGTGATTTATATAGACTCTTCTCGGGTTTGATTTGGATTTTTCTAATCTTGTTTGGCTTATTTTTGCTTTATTTGTTCATAAGACGGGATGCTCTTGTCCTTGTTGCCCATCGTTTTGGCTTCATTTGATTTGTTTTGTTCGTAGAGCAAGGGTCTTGTGGTGAATCGGACAAGTCGATCGCTCTTGTCCTACTCTATTTTTTTACTGAACAATGCTCGACGTCCTATGAAATTATCTTGTGTTGATTTCTTTCTTTCACCATTGGTTTTATGAACTTCTCTGAAGTATTGTTTTGTGGATGTTAGATTGCTTCTTTGCGCTGAAGGTGTGGAATGCTCAGAAAGCAGGTGCTTCAGCAGTGCTCGTCGCTGATGACATTGAGGAAGCGCTAATTACCATGGATAGTCCTGAAGAGGACGGATCTTCAGCAGCGTACATTGTGAACATAACAATACCTTCAGCACTTATCGAAAAGAGCTTTGGTGAAACACTGAAAAAATCGTTGACTGATGGGAATATGGTAAATGTCAATCTTGATTGGAGAGAAGCTGTTCCACACCCAGATGACCGGGTGGAGTATGAATTGTGGACCAATAGCAATGATGAGTGTGGTGTGAAATGTGACATGTTAATGGAATTTGTCAAGGACTTTAGAGGCGCAGCACAGATACTCGAGAAAGGCGGTTACACTCAGTTCACTCCCCATTATATAACTTGGTACTGTCCTCAGGCGTTCACCTTGAGCAAGCAATGCAAGTCGCAGTGCATAAATCACGGCAGATACTGTGCTCCTGATCCCGAACAGGATTTCAGCAGCGGTTACGAAGGAAAAGATGTCGTTATAGAGAATTTGAGACAATTATGTGTTTTCAAAGTGGCAAGTGAGAACAAGAAACCTTGGGTTTGGTGGGATTATGTTACTGATTTTCAAATCAGATGTCCCATGAAACAGAAGAAGTACAATAAGGAATGTGCTGATGATGTCATCAAATCTCTGGGTAACTATTTTACTTCTGCTTTACTTGCAAAGATTTGATGTGCTATTTTGTAAAGATGACTATTATGGTGGTCACTATTGTCAAAGGTTTTTTTATTTCTCGTGCGGCTTATTGCAGGGCTTGATGCTAAAAAGATCGAAAAATGCATGGGAGACCCAAATGCCGATGTGGAAAACCATGTCTTGAAGGAAGAGCAAGATGCACAGGTAAACACCTTATTTTTCTTAGGTTGGAGAAGTTGACTGGGTACAAAAAATGACTGTACTTTTAACATTTGTGGGTTTTTCCCAAAGCTTATCTAGGATGCCCAATAGAAAATTGCTTATCATGGCCATGTTACAGGTTGGAAAAGGATCAAGGGGTGATGTAACCATATTGCCTACCCTTGTTGTCAACAATCGACAATACCGAGGTCTGTTTAAGTTCACTTTATAAAACTTGAGCTCTTTTTTTCCCATCTACCTTTCCTTAAAAGTTAAAAGTCCTTTTCTGTTACCTCTGACGGATCTCATATTGGACATTTCAGGAAAGTTGGAGAAAGGTGCTGTTCTAAAGGCCATTTGTTCTGGTTTTGAGGAAACGACAGACCCTGCAGTTTGTTTGAGCACCGGTAAGTTGAGTTCATAAGTTCTCTTTAATTGAACAGCTTTCAGGTGCAACAAAAAAAGGTTTGATTTGCCGAAACTGGCGACCCCCATTGTGATAGTTGTTTCGATAATGTTGTCTGATTAATTACAATGTTCTGAGCAGATGTTGAGACAAATGAGTGCTTAGATAATAATGGCGGTTGCTGGCAAGACAAAGTCGCCAACATTACAGCATGCAAGGTATAAGTGGGGACCTCTCTCTCTCTCTCTATATATATATATGTATATATATCTCAAAGACAGTTGCAGGCATCTACTACTTTGCCTGTTTTGTTTATCAGAAGACGTGTTACTTTTTTAGGATACATTCCGTGGGAGGGTTTGTGAGTGTCCTTTGGTCGATGGAGTGCAGTTTAAGGGAGATGGTTATAGCCACTGTGAAGGTAAGTTTGATGCCATTTCTTTAGCATAAAAATATCGGCTCATGTATATGAAGTATAAAGTTTGTTAAACTGTTGGTCTTTGACAAGCATTAATTGTAATATAATCTTTCGGAAGAGGAAATTAAAATATTTCGGAAAATATAAGAATTAGATGTTCTTGGAAAATCTCCTTGGTAGGGTGTAGAAAAGGCAGACCTCCAGTGACTTGGGGTTTTTGATTGCTTCTTTGGTACTAGTCGTTTCTCAGCTCATGCTTCATTGAATAGACCTTACAGTACATCCTTGCCATTTTGATGAATGGACTTCTTTTTGAACAAGCTGCAAGCAAAACTTTTTGTGGGGAGTGGCAATTTAATGGTGTCAAGTGAAAGGATTTGTGCCTATTGAGGGACGCAGTAATTTTGTTGACTTTGTGTGAATATTGTTTGCTGTGATCCTCTTTTAGCCATCTGTTTCTGTGTAGGACTTGACTCATCTGTTGACTTGCAGTTAGCGGACCTGGCAAGTGCAAGATAAATAATGGAGGATGTTGGCATGATTCTCGGGATGGTCATACTTATTCAGCTTGTCTGGTTAGTTGCATGTGTATGCTTTTTAGTATTCTGCTGCATGGGCACTGTCTTCTGCTTGTGCAGCTTCAGACATTGAATTTCAAATTTGTATTCTTTCTTTTCTTCTCTTTTTGCATCTGGGCTCCAACTTTCATTATCTGCCGTGGACAGGATGCCGATGGTGGTAAGTGTCAGTGTCCCCAGGGATTTAAAGGCGATGGCGTGAAAAGTTGTGTAGGTGAGTTCATTTCTTGTGATGCTTCTTTTCTGTTCTCTTCTTTTGTTGGATGCTCGGAAGTCTGATGTTGTAGGCAAATTGAAACTAGTTTACAGAGCAAAATAGGCTACATACATTTGTTTCATTTTGAGGAGTTTATCAGATTAACTGTTATCTCCATTGGCAAGCACATAGAATGTTGATGATGTCTATTTCAAGAGAATTGCTGGTATTATTCTGTGAATCTCTTTATTTTCAGAGCATACGGTAATTCCATTGTCATTGTTTAGCTTCATTTGACATAGCATCCATTCTGAAAAATCCCGACCGGGAGCGGTCTCTTAGCACCCTTTGGATGAGTCAGTTTCTTTGTGTCCTTTTAACCATCAGGTTTGACCAGGATACTGGTACTGATTAGTGCTAGACCATGTGTGTGGAGATCGAGTTTGTTTTAGTAGTTTCGGATTTTTGTTAATCCCAAGTTGTAATTTACTCACGTCATGCCTCTTGATCGCAGATATTGATGAATGCAAAGAAAGGAAAGCATGTCAGTGCCCTGAATGTAGTTGCAAAAACACGTGGGGGAGCTATGAGTGTACTTGCAGTGGAGATCTTTTGTATATTCGAGACCATGACACATGCATAAGTAAGTCATAAAGATCTTCATTTTAGAATAATCTGCCTCAGTACCGTGCATCATTGCTTAGCTAATAATTGGAGTCCTTCACAATTTCAGGTAAGACAGGTACCGAAGTTCGATCTGCATGGGCCGCTGTTTGGGTCATTATCATTGGCTTGGGGATGGCTGGTGGCGGAGGATATCTTGTGTACAAATACAGGCTAAGGGTAAGTTTAACTCTTCATCTTTCAGAGTACTTAATACAGCTTTTACCAGAATCAATATTCACTCTTTCGCTTCATAATTATTCAACTTCATGACGCTTCGGTTCATATCTGCAGTCGTACATGGATTCCGAGATTAGAGCCATCATGGCGCAGTACATGCCTCTAGAAAGCCAAGCAGAAGTCCCCAACCACGTGAACGATGAACATGCATGAAAATCTCGCACTGCATCCAACAAATTCAACCTCTCCTCGGCGCGCATGGTTTGTACCGGTACCCGTTACAAACCCACTCCCAAGATTGCAACATATAATGTAAATTGTCAGCAAAGTAATCCCAGTTCGAGGTCCTGCGCTGGTAGTTGGTAGGACAACACAGATGATAAACAGTTTTAAGATTGAGAATAGCTCTTTCTCAGGTGACTGTTCTATTTATCTCCCTGTGATCTTTATAATAACTTTTTTTCTAAAAGGCTTTGTAATAACATTTAAGGTAGGTAGGGTTTTGCATTTTAACATTTACAATTACATTGAAAGATTATAAATTTGAATGTGTCATTATTCAGTTAAGATTCGGTGAGGATTAGTCATAGTTCTAGTGGGGATTAAAAAGTATTAAGGATATAATTAGTATAATAGTATTTATTATTCAAAAAAACATGTAATTTTTAAAATCATGTCAAAAAATTAGTAACTCAAAAAATATTCAAAAATTAAATTCCTAAAAATATTATAACTCCAAAATACTCATTATACTATCAATTGATTTGGGAACCATCATGTTCGAGAATTACCATCATTCTCGTATGGACAATTCAAGTGAGACAAACTTTCTATTGTTTGACCATAGTAAGTCATCACTACATCAATGTTTTTTATTTTATGCTACTGTCCTTTTCTTTCCCTAAAAAAAAAATTCTTCCCATGTTTTGAGATGTTCTTACTAACTTTTTCTTGTTTTGGTACTGTGCTGCTTTTCTTTTCCCTTTTTCTTCATTTTCTTGCAAAATCACACAACTTATTGATATAAACAACAAGCACATCAAATTCTGAACGTAGGTAATAATATTGCAGAACACATACTAATATTAGAGAATAAATGTACCAATATTGAAGAACGAAGAGACCAATATTGCAGAACAAATGTACCAATATTGCAGAACAAAGATACCAATATTAAAAAATACATGTACCAACATTAAAGAACAAAGGTACCAATACTAAAGAACAAATTTACCAATAATAAAGAACACTAGTATCAATACTAAAGAACAAATGTACCAATACTAAAGAACACTTGTACTAATATTAAAGAACACTGGTATCAATATTAAAGAACACTAGTACAAATATTAAATAACACTGATATCAATATTAAATAACTCTAGTGTCAATATTGTTGCTCCTAGGTACCAATATTTCTTCACATGTAAGACCCCTTTTCAATCTATTGTAGCAAAAGCCTCCTCCTTAATAGTTCAGACCAAATTGAATAGCCTGCAAACAAAAACACTATAAGCATCCACCTGGGTCAAAAATATTGCGACTGAGAGATGCAGGGCCATCGTTCATGAAAGCGAAGATCGCATCGTTCAATCATGCTTAGCGGAGATGCAGGGCCATCGTTCATGAAAGAACTCGACAAGGGTTACGAAAGCATCCACGAGAACATCGTAAGGCCTAATTGGTATAGCCACCTTTAAATATATTAGCCTTTATGTTATGACCCTCGACTTTGCTTGTCTTGTTCGCGGTTAGTTTTAGGACCGTTTGGCCTAGTTCATCGACATTTGGGAAACCAAGAATCGAGGAACGTGAAAAGAAGTGCGGAATTCCTTTTTGGCTATTTTAGAGCATAACTAAGCTCCTCCGAATCTACGTGATTCGTCTATCTATTATGTGATATATGCATTTGAAATATATGCGAGTTTGGTAATTATGAGTTTGTATGTGATATTTGAGATTATTGGCATGAGATTACGTACGTGATCAACTAGTCTTGGACAATATGTTTATGAGGCATCGGCGATACCGCATTGGCTCATGACGTGCTTATCTATTTATGTGACGTCGGCGACGCATTGGCTCGTAATGTGCTTATCTGTTTATGTGACATCGGCGATACCGCATTGGCTCGTGACGTGCTCATCTATTTATGTGACATCGACGATACCACTTTTGGATCGTGACATATCTATTTGTGTGTATCTGTTATCTAGAGCGCTCTGTTGCGACAACGGATTTGGGTCGGAACAGTTTTGAGCTCATCTAATCTGTGGGTGTGTCCGTTCGTTTTCATCCAAGTTTCTGTTGCAAAATTCTGATTGATCTTACGTGTGTTATGATGTCTCGTTAAATTATTACCATTTTGTCAATGCTTGGGCATGATGTAATATGTGTGGAGGTTGGTTAAATATATGTTACTTATAATATTTTCTTACTAAGTATTTCAAAATACTTATCCCCTCCCTCCACATGTGACGAAGATTATGGATCAGTTGACGTCTGAAGAGTTTTGTGTCTGCTCGTCTATATAACTCGTAGTCTTATTTTCGGGTTCTGTGAAGTCTCTAGATGGTATATTCCCTGTCGATCTAGGTCGCATCGCTCCAGTTGTACATATTGTCATACGTAAAGTACGATTTTAGTAATATGAACCATGTATATTTGTATGATATGTATATATGAAATATGTTTTTGCTTTGTTTACGAATTATGCTTCCGCAATTTGTTATTTATGAGTTCGTGTGCGGCTGGTTGGGTCGCGGCTATTCGTGATATACGAGTGTGACTGAGTGCCGGTCAGCGATCCGATTTTGGGTCGTGACACTTTAACAACGACGAAAAGATAAATCATGGAATCTAAAACCATCAACCACACGGAGTTTGTAATAAGATTGTAACATTGTGTAGTCAAGAAAGGTAAATCACGATATTGGAAATTGGCGGAAATCAAGGGTGGAGGGGAAGTTAATGGGTGGTTTTTTGTTTTTGGTTGTTTTGGCAAAAATCAAGGGAAAAAATATTTTTTGAAAAATATAAATGTTGATAAGGAAAATAAAGATTATTAGGGATACTATAATTAAAGAAATATTTGTTCAATATCAATTATATCCTCAATTATTGATAACCGTCAAATTAATAATTTAAAGTTAAAATCTTCATCTGATAATCTAAAAATAATGGGGATTACATTTCAGACATCTACACTGAATTCAAAATTGTCATTATTCTTACTTGATATCTTTTTGTATTCTTCGAATTGAACATAAAACTCAACGAGTCCGAGACTTACAATTGGCGGTGATTATTGTTTTTGAACTGCAAATCGGGAGACGACCCTGATTTTTTATGTTATGTTTTCCGGTTTTTTAATTCTATTATTAATAATTTTCAATTGCGAAGTTTATTATTTACAAGTACCGAAATTTTTTTACTTGATCACTCTTAATATGAAAAGAATTATAATTATAATTTTCAAAAGTAAAAAATTTCAGTTTGAACTGGTGTGTCCAACCATGAAACCATGAAACATGGGCTTGCTTTGCCGTAAACTCCAAAAAACCTGGTACTGTAGGAAATAAATTTTTTGAACAAAGTTAATTATGAACTTATCCAATCAATAAGTATTGGGGATACGATTGGGTCCTATACTCCAATGTACAAGACAATTCTGTATTCTTTATAATAAAAAAATTGAGTTAAAGACCCACGCGCACTTTTTTTTTTGGTTTTGTGTGGATAATTAATTTATTAATTTTTATATTTAAATAAATACCATACTTCTTATTAATAAATCGAAATAATGCAAACCATTCGAATATGGTTTGCTCTGATAAATTTGAATGATTTTTTCTGAAATATTCTAATGGTTTGTTTTGATATGTTCAAATGGTTTATCCATGAATGTTCAAATGGTTTGACCATATATCTACAAATAGTTTGGCCATGTATGTTCAAATGATTTGGTAATGTATCTTCAAATAGTTTATGGACGTATGTTCAAACCATTTGAACGTATATGACCAGACCATTTTGAACGTACATGGCCAAACCATTTCAACATACATTGCCAAACCATTTGAACATAGTTAACAAAACTATTTGAACGTACATGGTCAAATCATTTGAACGTACATGGCCAAACCATGAATACAGTTACTCAAACCATTTGAATGTCATTAACCTTCATCCAACAGATTAATTATCTTATTAATTGTTAGATTATATTTCTCAAATCCAATTTAGAAAATCCTATCCCGATCTCCTCTGTCGTCGACGAGGAGGGGGAAATCTCCGGCGACATATGCAGGAAACTAGAGGCGGATATGGAGAAGAAGCGGCAGCGAGGGAGGCCGCGGAGGTAGCCAAATCAGACATCCGAGGCCATCAAGAAGTGAGACGAGGCAAGGAGGGAGACGAGGTCTGGAGGCGGAATGAGGCGGCGAAAGAGAAAGACAAGGTTTTGAGGCATTTGGAGAAGAAGAAAAAAAGGAATATATGAATAAAATTAATTTTAGAATGATCCTGAATGATTTTACACATACATAACTGAATCTAATCTAATCTCTAAGTATTGTAAAATCCAATTAATTTCTCCCTAAAGTATTGGATCTTTTGTCTCAGTTAATTAAGGTGAGTCGCAAAAAAAAGTATGTTCTAAATCACAATCAATTCTTTTTCTCCCGATCGATTGGATAGGACTGCATTTTGTAACTCGATATGTTGACGAGACGCACAACAACGTGTGTTTCTGTGCAATTTCTTTGAGTTATTTTGGTCTGACCGGATCCATACCATCCACCACCCACCATAGCTGAGATTTATTTTCTTCCCAATTTTCCCGTATTGTAGAAAATACAGTTCTTTCATTATGTCTCTCAACTCTTTTAGAAGTCTCAATTCAAAATCTAAGACCTTTTTAAGTTTTAAGTATCAAACATTTGCATTGTTGTTTGATCAATGTCTTAATGATCATACACTAAAATACACTGAAACGAATTGTAATTTCAACAACTTAAAAAATTTCGAGTTTGAATAAAAAACATTCAACCGGATGCAATTTAGCAAGTTTCTTACAAATTCAACAATAAAATATGATCATCCATACCATTTCTGATCGAAAAAAAAAGAAACATCACAATGCTTGTACAAGTCGATGATATTACAAGGATTGCTGTCCCCTCTCGTGAAATCAGCCATGCTTTACTCATAATATATTCTTTTATTATTGCCGACGACAAAGGGAGAAAAAATTTGTTCCCTTTGTTGGTACTGCCTATATAATTTTTCCTATACAAGCAAAAGTACTGATTACAAAGTTATTGACACAAACCAACAATCAAGATATATGAAATTTTTTTTGAATTTAAACATATCTCGAGTTTGAATCATTGGTTGAAAGAGAATGTTATTGAAAGAATCAACTCTAGCCAACGGGTGCGCAAGTTAGGATCATCTTATGTTGGGAACCTTGATATCGAGTAGGCCAATGTCTATTCCATTATAAGCAATTGGAGCGTACATCCACATGTCATCAGAGCTAAGTAGCTGAAACAATAATCGAATTGAAGGTTAGTATACAATGTCGAGTAGAAGATGAGTTAAAATCCATAAAATGCTTAATTGCCATATTTCCTAAAGATTAAAAAAAATGATCACAGTTATGTATTTCATGACTGGCGATTATCCATAAAATGCATAATTGTATTTTTTTTTTTATGAAGATTGTAAAAAATGATGGCAGTTATGAGCCACCATTTGGGTCCTACTCTATTCTGTTCGAACGAAAATTAGTCGTTACAAACCTTGATTTGAAGTTGCAAGAACTTTACATACTGGACGGCTTCTTCAAGCATTGTACTGATATCAACCTTGGTTCCATTAGGAACAAGGGTCTGCAAGATCTTGAGCCTCTCATTGATCCTTTCCCTTCTTTTCTGAAACACAAACACTTGTATTGAGAAATAAACTCTTAAAAACAATGTTCTGATCTTGGAAATTAAAGATAGATAGATAGATGGATAGATTACCCTTGCATAGAGGCTCTGAGGATCGGTCGCCGCCCCGCGGCCGGCCCTTGTTTTGCCACTCAAGTTGAGAGCTTGAGTCTCTTTGGAGCACAAGCTGGAACTCTCCCCACCGTGTTCATGGAATCCGTTGGAGTTGTCGTTGTCAGAGTCACAGCTGCTCGAAGCTGGCCGGCTAAGGCCAGCATTGTTCTGTTCTTCATTGCTGCTGGATGCCATCTTTTGGCTCTTGCTGCCCCTTCGGTTGCTCTTCTCGAACACCTGAATTGCACAAGATGAGCATGATCAATGAGCCATCAGGACTAGTTCAACTGATATAAGACGGGTATGAAGTAGTAATTTGCTCAAGCTTACATTATCTCCCGATGAAGTTCTCCGAGGCCTTTTCTTCGGATTCCGAGGTGGAGTACCATTGCCACCGTTGTTGTTTACTTGATCTCCTGCAACTGGTAGCTCCTCCACTGGAGCCCTGAGCTTGGGATCAGGTTGCAATTGATGATCCTGATCATTTTTGAGGTCATTGGTCACATGTGAGTCTAAGTCAGCCTCATCCTGATGATCAGCATTAGTTTCTTCCACACTCTCCTGGATCGAGCTCTCGCCGCCTTCTACGAGATAGCTTTTGTTACTCGGATCTCCGACACAGAATTCCGTCGACATTGGACCATGAGCTGTGACCATAATTGCACAAGGTTTGTCCGCAATGTAGTAGCTGTCCTGATCACATGAGGCTTGGAAATGGTACAATTTTGCACCAACCATCTCATGTGATTCATAGAATGGCCCTTCATTAGGGTCATTGCTAGGCCACCAGAGGCCGGAGGAAGCTCCGATCTCCGAGCTCGATCCGGGGAGGCCAATCATCGGACAGTTACCGAGCAACTGCGTCATGAAGTCAGCCTCCTCACTAGTGTACATTCCACTAAGGCAGCTCCATTCCCCCTCGGAAATGGTTCCAATGGGCTCCATTAGTAATGGTTAAACTTAGGAACGGAATCTCTCTCTTGTGGAGAGAATTATTCTTCTTGTTTAGTGTGTTAATATGTAATTTATTGGAAGATCGACTCTCTTGGATCTATTCTTGGAGGATTAATGGGGGATTATGGAGACATATTTATAGGGTACCAACAAAAAAAAAAAAACAAGGTAAGGGAATGTTATGAAAAACCATTGACATCACTTGTGTAATTAAATTATATCACAATTCAGTATATTAAAATATATCATAATATTATTGGCACACGAAATGACATCTCTTTCTCCTCTTAACATTTTTTTTTCTCTACTTATAAAAATATATTTTTCTCATCATATTATAACATTTTCATATCCAATTCAAAATCTAAGAGTAAATGCTATTTTAACAATTATAAATAATACATTTACTGAGACACTTACTCAAACGAAGCTCACAAGATTAAAATTTGTACAAAGTTTAACTTCACCAATATACGATGAAACAAGAGTCGTGTGGAGTTCATAATATACATATGATCTACTAACTCTAATATCATGTTAAAATCGTATTTAACTCAAAATTTTCAAACAACATGTCATACATATTCACAGCTCTGGAAAATGATAATGTGGTGATTTCAACATGGAGTTCTACATTGAAACAAAATGTCTTGGAAAAAGTCCATAGTTGACACCCAATACAACTCAGCATCTATTAATTGGTCAAATTGGTGTCATATTACAATTTTGGCCATTAATTTAAGTACTTTTTTCCGCCACGAACGTCCTTTCATATCCCTTAAAAGCACATTGGACTTGGCTGAAGGATATGCCGTATGATGCTATATATTTTTATAGAATGACAGACAGCAGTTAAGGAAAAACTTGAAAATAAGCATTTTGTGTTCTTAGGTAGGACTCAAATTGCATATTAATTATTTATATCGGGATTGATGATTGCTCAGCGAGATTGGACAAGAGAAGAAATGTTTGTTAAGTTTACATATCTAATCCAAATCTTACATATAGGACAACATCAGTCTAGTTATTTTAGAAATAACTTTTACACCATTAGAACACAAACCATTAACTTGCGTAAATCTATTTATGTCTTGTTGATAAGAGTTAGAGTTCCCTTGACGGGTATTATCATGATGTTTATTTTTTTTTGCACTCGAATACAGCATGACAAAGATATTTAAGTCTACCAATGACAATTTGGCCATTATCTTAAAAATCTATTTGGATCAAGATCCGAATGGACCAGATTCTTTGATTTTGAGCAGACTTAATAATGAACCGTGTTAGAATTCTTATTTTGAAAAGAATAAAGGGCATTAATATTGATCGACATAATTCAATCTGAATGTTATCTAATTTTTTAAAGACAATATTAAACTAACATGTATAAATATATTGTTTACTAAACTTAGTACCAAATTCTCATACCCAACTTGAAATTTATTTTGATCTCATTTTTTAATATTTTTATTGACTTGTTTTAATTAACAAGTGCATTAGTATTTTTCGAATATCTTCGTGCTATTTAAATAACTTTTAAATAATATACTCGCATATCGTTCTAATACTGACCAATTTTTTAGGACCTGAATTTTACCTATATTCCTATTTGCATATGTAAAAAATTGAGTTCACCTTAAAACAAAAGAATAATAGTTTGGTCATATGAATCTTACCTATTATAGTTATTATCGTCAGCTAAGCAAATACATTCACCATTATTCTGAATAATAATAATTTGGTTATATGAATCTTACCTATTATCGTTATTATCGTCAGCGGTGCTCTAAGCAAATACATTCTTCATATTCATGGTTTCCAACAAGAGGTGGACGCCCAAATTGGATTCTATGGGGACTATATAGGAAGTGTCCCCATATGGGGACTCAAATCTAGACCATCTGATTAGCATTTTTTTAAAAATATTCTGATCTAATGGTGTAAATAACTCAAGGGCATTTTTGACCTATTACCCAAACCTAAAAAGTCAAACAATTAATGACTTCCTCTTTTTTCTCTGTTTATCAATATTAAAAAACTCAAGTATTTAATGCATTCCTTCTTTTTAGTCTTATTATGATAAATATCCCTCTTTTTAAGCAAAATTTAAATTTAAACACTAACCTTTGATATTCTTTCCCGTAAAAATCGAGACATTTAATACCTCCTCTTTTTAAATAAATTCCGAGATATTTAATACCTTCTTTTTCACAATATCGACTTACCTTTTATTGATTTATTAGTTTATTGGTTTATTAGTTTATTGGTTTATTAGTTTATTGGTTTATTGGTTTATTGATTTATTTGTTTATTGATACTGGTTTATTAATTTATTAGTTTATTGATTTATTAGTTTGTTGATTTATTGGTTTATTGGTTTATTAGTTTATTGATACTGGTTTATTATTTTTTAGTTTATTGATTTATTAGTTTGTTAGTTTATTGATTTATTGATTTATTGATTTATTAGTTTATTGGTTTATTGGTTTATTATTTTTTAGTTTATTGGTTTATTGATTTATTGATATTGATTTATTGGTTTGTTAGATTATTGATTTATTGATACTGGTTTATTGATTTATTGGTTTATTGGTTTACTGGTTTATTGATTTATTGATACTGGTTTATTGATTTATTGGTTTGTTAGTTTATTGGTTTATTGGTTTTTTTAGTTTATTGATTTATTAGTTTATTGATTTATTGATACTAGTTTATTGATTTATTAGTTTATTGGTTTACTGATTTATTAATTTATTGGTTTATGGACTAATTAGGTAGGAGGTTAATTAATGAGAGAGAAAAATCAACCAATTCAAAAAAGTTAGTAGTTGCAGAGATTATGGAGAGAGAATCTCATTAATAGAATTTTACCAAATTACCTTAGTCTCTATATGGGAACTCATAAAGTCTCCCCACCAAATCCACTCCCTGGTACACCTACTAGAAAAATAAGAGGTGGCATGTAAATAATACATGGGTTAATGCTAAAGCACAAGGGCTATAAATGATCCCTAACTTCAAAGCCCATTGACTATATTTATGAGATTCTTCGAATAATAATCTACTACGCTGAGAGGGGAAGAAAATTTGTATCACGCTTTGGGAAGTATATAACGTTGTCTACCATACATCCCAACGTTGACTAATCTCATCTATCATTACTTATTTTTAATAACATTCGGTACTTGAACTCACTTGATCAGATATTCTGAATTTTAGGTGAGTGAATCATTTAAAAAGTGATAAAAAAAAAACAAGTTAAACTAGAAAAATATTGACATTTAACATTGATATATTCTGAAAGACTTGAAGACATAGTTAAATCAGATTAATAGTATTATCGATTAATGTTGGTTTATTTTTTTATATATATAAATACCCCTGAACTTTGGGCAATATATATATATCGATAACGCTACTCCGATCCCAAAATAATCTTAGGGCGCAAGAACAACATTCCTAAATCATATAAACCCAGAAGCTATTAATATAAGTTTATCATGGAAATGTTTTTGCAAATCTTTTCTTCCCAATTTAAACATGGTTATATTCTCTGAATCCAATTTTTTTGTCAAATTAAAAATTAAATCGGTGGATCCAACTGCTTGAAGTTAGTGACCATCATATGTAAGTAATGCAGGACACGCACGCATGCAAGTGTACCATGCAAAGCCAAACACGAATAAGGCTCGTTGGCCAACATCTGTTCAAGGATCAACGGTCCAGATGCATGGATCGGACATGGTCATGATACAGGAAGCCACATATGAGTACAGAGCGCACCATGCAAAGCCTCATCGGAATAAACCTCGGTAGATGCCCTAGCCTACGTACGTACGTACTTGCCCTAACCAGCAGTAGAAACCTTAGACAATATCAAACAGTACACGAACGTGCAACTTGTGTGTAGTACACAAGACAAGGGCGGCATTATTATTAACAAAGACTTCGTACAAAACCCAACAACTCCTGGTATCGCTACCCACGCTGAACCTCGCATTAAGCTAGTCAATAATATGCTTTCCGAAACAAGAAAAGATGGAAAAAAAAATGTTTGAGATTAGCACACGACTCCTTTCGATTGTGTGAATTTAACTAAAATTCACTAAATTATTATTTCAAGGTATTGAGATATATAAACTCTATAGTGATATGAGATTGAAATCGTTTCGTGCTAATTATTTATTTTGGGTGGGAATTTGTGCTCATTATTATCATCACACATCCATAAAAATTGAAAAAAAATTAAATTTTGTATAAATTTAACTCGATGAACTTATTTTTGGGGCGTGGAATTTTATTTATAAATGTTTAATATTCACCAACACACTTTTTAAAAATTAATATTTTTGTACAATTTCCTTTTATGGATATTTCCAAATATATTATCAACCCAAAGTCTACTTCCACAGATTCTGCCTATCTTTGCGCTTTCTTGCCACACTTAGACCTGATCATATTCTGTTTAGAGCCTGGGATATGAGTCATGTTCGTTGGTTTTAGAAGCAGATATGAATCATATTCGTTGGTTTTGGAAGCAAAGAGAAATATATTTTATTGTAAAAAATATTGAAAATAATTTAGTAATTATATCAATTTATCTTACTATAAACCAACACGTAAATAGATCAATAAGTAAGTGAGGTATTTCAGATTAATCACTTCTGGAAAAAATGTTTTTTCACGAATTTGTTAGTTAATATCTGCAAAAAAAATATCATATAATCGATCAACTAATGTTGAAACTTCAAAGCCGGCAAATGCACGATCTCTTGTAGGTTGGTGTGGGGGAATTGATAGTTCGTTTCGGGTTCCGATTTATTTGAAGGAAATAGCAATAATTAGTTTATAAAATAATAACAGTATGTGCGTGTATATACTTTATACTATATATAGAATCTATTAATAAGTTTGCTCAACGATATTGAGCTTTTGGGATACCTACATTTCTTTTTAAGTTGAACACAATTACTAGGCTATCGTTAAATATATTTTTTTCTTGATTCATGGTCTCTCAAATTTTCTTATTTATTAGTTATTAATCAAAGAAAAACTAATTATTATGGTTTTGAACTCCCTCTATTTTACCTAATTTCCCGACGTAGAGTTCATATATATAAGAAGTATTATTTATAAAAAAAATAGCTGGTCTTATTTTATTATGATACATTGTTGCCTGATTGTATATATTTAATATCTCTGCTGGATCAGTATATAGTCAGACAGAACAAGATCGCTACTATCTCTCTCTAGCTGTAGAAAATAAATAAGTATTGTCTAACTATAAGTGGAGTCATAGTTTTGCTTAAATAATTTATTTCTACCAAATATCTATTAGATCAACTTGCCACAAAATTATTCTAACTTAATGAATAATTGAGTTATGGAGAACATAAGAATGTTAATATTCGTTAAATTTTTTTGACAATTTTTAAAATTTTTATTGAACTCGAACTTAAAATAATCGATCCAAATGACTAGATAAACAAAAAAATAATTTATTTCTAGGTCGGCTGCACGACTCAATTAAATTCCCATAGATGGGGAAAACATTTTTATGTTCAATGGGGAATAATTTTTATGTTCAGTGGCAACTGGTGCTTAACCCTTCGACACTAAATGAAACCAAGGGGGCAAGTGAATGATTAATTTTTTTCGATCATTATGATTCCATATGCGTAGTTTAATGAGTTTTTTTAGTTGAAATTAAAGCTTAATATTATTGGCTAATGAACAGCAGTTTAGTGCCAAGTCTCGATATTATGGATACTGTATCTGGTTTTGAGGATAATCGTTATAACTAGTATGTATTATTCATATTCATGCACCTTCTCAAAGATTCATATTTAGTAGTGCAGCAAGTTATTCTAATATTCATATACGAAATCTTAAAATTACATACAGAGAATCAATATGTTCAATAAAGAATGCAAGGTTAATACTCTAACGGAGTGGGATAAAGTCCTTTTTTCACAATCAACACATCTCTTATCTAAATATATATTTAAAAAAATTCCATTCTATTAAAAAACTTAGATCTTTGAATCCATCAGCATAAATTAACAACATAATTAAACCAGACCAACCACAAACTCGATCAAACTTGGACACGTTCACTACTGATCACCACCCTAATCATTGCATTTTCAATAATATTTTGGTTCTTGCTAGCTAGCAAGATCAAGCTGTATTAATTTTGATTCAAGATTCGCCACCATATATAACTCTCTGTACTATTTTATACCATGCATATACAAAGATGTTGATTTACGATAAAACCCATCAACTATTGATGTGATCTCTGCGATTTGATGTCGACACAATAATTACCATTTTTAAAATGGACGAGATATGTTGTTGCTTCGTGATGATCCATAGTCAAAAGATCACTACATTATATCTAATCGAGAAAAAGTAACCATGTACATCTGAAGATAACCCATACTCAAATAATAATATCATCTTAAGATGCGTGTTCTAGATAAAATTATCGTTCAACCGATCTACTCGTTACAACTAAGCAATTTGTATCCATCAACGATTGGTTTCTTCTCGAAATGCACGCCACACAACATATATGGTGAAAGAACCAAATATCGAAACCAAGTCACAATATAGATTCGACAAAAAATTAGAAGACGCAATCTAGATCGATAAAACGATTTTTTATTAAATAGACCGACCAAAAAAAAACAATGAAACCATCTTATTTTAAAATTTAGGAAGGCAACAAAATGTAATTTGGAGAAATTAATATTTGGATAGAGAGATAAAATATAAGAGTGTATATATAATATATATTGGCGGGAAAGAGAGGAGAACAAGAGGCGGGATTAGGGTTTCTTATTACATATATTTGGCGGGAAGGAGAGGCGGGAGATTAAGGGTTTGGAAGATCTCTATGCACGTGGGGAAGTTAGTTTGCGGGCGTTCGTGTGGGGTTTCGTTAGAACTAATGTCACGAGGCCTTCACGTGCTTCCGCTCGGGTTAATTTGCGTTGTTCTATTTAATCTATTAACGTGTGTTTGTATTTCGATATTTGTTAGAAAATTTTTGATAATTTTTGTAGTTATTTATTATTGAAATTTTGATTAATTTGTCTCTGTAGGAAAAGAAGTTTAAAATAAGAAACGGCTCTTCTAATTTGCAACAATAGACAGTTAGGTACTACTTTCTTTTAGTTATCCACTTTTTTTATGGTGCCAAATTACTACTACTAGTTGTTTTTTCAAAAGTATAAACTTTGTGGGTATAGATTGCACTTTATGACACATCAGATTGACCATTTTCACCCTTACAACAATGAAAAAAAATTTTGCTTAAGAGGGAAAAAAGTCTAAAGTCTTAGCCAAAATTTAGACTCAGTTGATTAAACTAAAAATTAACGAATAAAATTAACAATTTTTCAAATTATTTGACTATTTTTTCGGAACTGTAAATTTTTTCTACTGTGAGTTCGCACAACAAAAGCAATCACACAAACACAAGAAGCTGCCATAGATTAAGCGCGTTAGGCAATTAAGAAGTTGCTAAATTATATTTAGCCTAAAAAAATAGAGCATTCATGATTTGACATGAATTTAGAATTAAGTTTCCTCAAGTATAATTGTGATGTAAATATTACATCAAAGTAATGGATGCATATAACTTAAAAAGTAAATAATTGACACCAGGTTTAATGACAATAATTGAGGTTAATGAAATACTATGCTTTAGATTTGATAAATAAGAGGTTTTATTGTTTTCTTTCACAATTTTAATCTCTAATCATAGTATCAATAAAATTTTATTTTCGAGAATCAAATAACAAATTATCCGGAAACAAATATTAAATTGGCTACATGCGCAACAATACAAGAACAATGATTTTTTGGTATAAGACCACGATTTATTTTATTCGTACGATATTATTTTGTTAATGAAAATGAGATAATACGTGGATTTTCATTAGGCGTAGAAACTCATTTAAAGAAAAATGCATTATTTTTTTGTCTGATTAAAAGAGCAAGGCCACACGCATAACGAATAATTTTAAATTCTGAAATAAAATATTATTACAACAATTTTATATAAATAAAAATTTGTTTCAAGAGAATATTATTATCGAAGTGGGCATGTCTCTTTTTTGCCATTGGCTGATGAAGAGCCTCCCCATAATTTCTTCTAGTAATATTTATTTTCTATCTTTTTGTCTTACTTCCCTTCCTAATAATTAATTAGTTGAGTCTCTTCAACGTATAAACAATATATTATTTCGTCTAACGACCATCATCTAGATTAATTCCGCCTATTATCTTAACACTCATTGACCAGATAGATGTTACACAATAATTTTCATGTCACATTGATCGATAGAGCTCAAGTTGTCTTGTTTGGGAATAATTGAGTAGCTCTTTTTCAAATGATATAATTGAGTGGCTTTTAAATTTATTGTATTATATGTTAAAAAATATGTTAAAAAATATATTTAAATGGTGTGAATGAATATATAATGAACATATATTGTACTGTCTGTGTTATCAAAGTGTACATATAATGCACAGACCAGAAAGACGAGAGATCTTAGAATGGTACCAAAAAGGCGCAACGACATTGCATATTCAAGGATAGATTAATATTTCAAAATATATGAAAAAAGATTTAAGTGAGGTGATTGTATCATCTATATTTAATATGAATATTTTTTATAGCTAAAATTATGAGGAAACTCTAAAGTTAAATATGTTTAGTCTGTAATAATTTCACATTAAGTAACTTCTGCACAATTTATCAAAGTATGTGTATGAGTAAAGACAACAATATTAAAAAAAATATTTATTAAAATAATATGTACACATTATCTGATTTTTTCTATATTTTGATTACATATTTGCTTATTGTTTTATGCATGCACGGGTTCTTTGTTCAAGCATTGCTAAAATATAAGAGAGGTTTTACCATTACCCGCCTGGTCTAGCAGAGTATAACCATAACTATTACCTTTCAAGAAAAATTCAAAAACTATTAATTTTGGTAAATATCTCAGCTAACAGTTATGCTTAGTTGGTTGATTAAATTTTTAGTAAAGATTTAATAAGTTCGATTAACTAAATTGTAAATTTGTGGTTAACATCAAATTTTTAGCCTATTTTAATACCTGCAACAGAAATTACCAAATAAGATAACATGGAGAGACAAAATATTTTTTAAAGATTATATGGAATAAGGATATACGGATTAATTAAGATATTTACAATCACAATGATAACGATTGTGCAGGGTTAAATTTCCAGTTAAAATTAATCCATTTTCTTTTCCAATTACATTATTTATAGAAATTATTAACTGATTCATCATAACTAATACTATGTCATAACTAAATACTTAATCAAAAACTAAAACTTGAAATAGGCACATAGCTATCCTACCCAAATTAGAAATATACAAAATCTGAAAGAAGTTAGTAAGAGATATGGTAATACTAAGTTTATCGCTAAGGGATAACATTCTGAGTCTTTTCTTTTTAATTAGTAAAACTTGAGCTGAAAATGTTATAAAAGAAATTTTATCTTTTACCATATTAGTTCTCTCAATTTAAGTTATGATTCAGATTTAATGAAACAAATGTTACATGACTGCCCGACAGCTAAGGAAGAAATAGGCATGAAAGGGACCCGTTACATATTCATATATTTCTAGCTCTCTTTTTCTTTTCTCCTGCAGCATAATTAATTATTTATGGTCCCATACAAAGTTATACCATTGACCTCTAATATGTCACATCAAAATGCTGAATTAATTATTGTGTGTGATAAACTACTCGAGCGAATCGCGGCATATTAGCATAGAGCCACTTTTATGGACTCAACTCTAAAGAAGACAATATTGGCCAACTAATTACAGGTTAATTTTATATTTTTATATGTGAATTATATTTTGATGAAAAGGGTTCAGGTCTCAAAAGTTTATCAAAACTAATGAGAAGAATAAAAAGTCATAATATTTCAAAAAAGACGAGGTTTTACTAATAAATAATCGACCAAAAATAAATTTATTGATGAGAATGTCTTTAGAATAAATTAATCAATTTTAAAAATTATATCTATCTCAAATATGAATTAATCAATACATCTAAAAACACTATTTAAAAAAAATTCATGGTTTAGTAGCCGCTTCTCACTCTCATATATATGTCTCAATCAAAATTGTGTACACCTACGTGTTTGCAAGCACGGTCGCAGACACGTTTTGCGTAATAATTTAATGGGAAACTAACCAAAACCGATTAGCTCTTGCCTCCTACAAGGAGGCAATGAAGCGATATCTCATACGGAGGACTCCTCGAATTTATAGAGTTATACATATGGTTGTATATCAAATCGATGATAAAAAAACCCCTTAAAACTATTAGTAATGTACTTTTCCAAAAGATATCAAAGGCATTGAATAACAAGGTTAATGGTGCATTAACATATACTAATTGACCACTGCATTGGTTGCCCGAATTTTGGTACTTGTTTCGGACCTCGAGTTAGTTTGGAGGAGGGGTTTTCAATTTTCATCACGTATATGTAGAGGCTGACTCTTCGTTAGCCATACTTTGCGTAGGGAGAGAGGTAACACGCGACCAGCCGATGTCGAGCCTATCCAGGCGAGCGAGTGAACTACTTACTAACTCGAGATGGAGAGATCCCTGTTTAGCTCACTAAGTGGACAATTGCACAGTCGATGAGCTCTCGATGCACGCTTTAACCATCTCATATGGGTTATGTTGAACTTACGACCATTTTAGGGAATCGTTATTCAGCCCCCACCTTTTCTTTAATGAGCCTCCACCCTCATTTATTAACAAAAATATCATTCTCTTCCTCTCCTCCTCCTCCACGAGGGTCTTCTTCATCCCGACAGACCTGGAACCACACCGAATAGCCCGGTCCTTCCCGGTCGTCTTCCAGTACCCATACTCGGACTTGTAGACATCGATTGCCCCTTTGCCATGGGTTTCTGGGTATGAAGATTTGTGAAGCTTTGATGGATTTGTGAATCATGGGTCGACCCGTACCGTTCGTCGTTGTGTTCCTCCATCTCTGTCGCCGTACGGACCAGACGGTCGACGACGAACCGATCGATTTTCCCCTCCGAGGATGGTTGATTATCCCAGGACGATTGTGAGGCAAATTTTTGTTAATAAATGGGGAGGGGGGCTGGTTAAAGAAAAAGTGTGGGCTGAATAACGATTCCCTATTTATTGCCCTATTTAGTGAACTGTACTATTCTAGACAAAAAAATTACTGAGAACATAATTCATCAAACTATTAAAACATAAGTAAACGAATTATTTAAATATATTTGACCAAATCATTGTGTAAAACCATTTGAATATATGTAAACAAATCATTTGAACATTATTGATCATTTAAGTAAAATTATTCAAACATACATAAATAAAATTATCACGTGAAAAAATTCAAAGATACATAAATAAACCATTCGTGATAACTTAACATAATCATTTGGAAAATCATCTCAGCATCCAGAACTACAAAATACAAGTATTCGGTCTCTCTCTAAAGGGTCATTCTACCCAATTTACTCGTTCTTCCATTTTGTTGATGAGATATGTTGGGGAAAGAGTCAGATAATCAAGTCTACAATTGATTTGTTATAATTTCTTATTCAAGAAAATTCTATAAGATTTCTTTTATGAAAATGGCCATAATCCACTACACTAACACTAGGTCTAGTGGACTTTTAAATTTAGTACCCTGAGTTCAAATAATTATCGAAGTGGCAACATAGATTTTCAAGTGTTTTAACACCTAGTTGATACCAAATTAATTCCGTTAGTCAATTCCACGCGGCTTTCCATTCGACACACAACAAACAACAGAGAACATATTTCAACCATCAGTTTCCTTATAGCAAACTAATAAAACTGCCCAATATATTTCTTTCCCAAAACCACCCAATTTAGATTACATTTTTTGTCATTAGTTTTTCCACAATTTTCAACTAGAGAAAACAAAGCAATTTTCCCTAAAACAACGAAAAAGGTCGAACAATGATCACTCAATAGCAGAAATTTTGAACGTTTTATGAACAGAATGTAATTACAAGAAAATGTCAGTGAACCAAAAGACCTACGATCTGAGACAATGTTCCTTAAAACAAAATCTTAAAACATGCCTTGAGATTGCAGAAAATATCAGTCTCCTAAACAAGGACCGACAATGCTAACTTTAAATACCAAAATTAACGAAAAAATGGCCGGGAGCAAAACGAGAAAAAGGGCTTAAACTGGTCGCCCAAAACAAAGCTCGTCGCCTTCTCGTTCAATCTCCTAATCTCAAGGGAAATGCCAACAACAGACATGGGGCGACCCGTACAAGATTGGAGGCAAGAGAGTGCACCTTCGACCACAAGTCCATGTACAGGCACATGCATCTCTGTCTATCTAGATTCAACATAACCCCTCACACAAGAATCATATCTTCTCATCACCCAGCTGGTCATCTCCAAAACCGCGTTGTGCGATCCTATAGTATAGTATGCCCATTGTTGCCAAGCAGGCCCTGCACATGATCAAAGCAGACATGAATAGTGCATTCGACCAAAACGTAAGCAAAGCTCTAAGGAATAGGCAGGAAGTTTACATAATTGCTATAAAGAGCAAGATTTTTCTGGGATCCATCCGTGATGGCCTTTGATGTCGGGCACGACCCTCTGTCGCATCATTTCCGTTTGCACTACGTGAGGGTGCCGTTACTGGTAGGGTTGGTAGTGCACTCGACCAAAACGGTATCAAAGCTCTAAGGAACTTGTGCCTTAATGGGCCTGCATTAGAGAGACGGAGATCTGAGAACCATGTCATATGAAAAGCATAAAGCAAAGAGCTCGAGAAAATTCTTCTGTGGAAGTGATAATTTAGTTATCTATTGACTGATGGCATCCAGTATTACCCAACAAAAACATTGATGTCATTCGGAGAAATACAAGTTTATTGAACATGCTCAAGAGCAAAAATTTCATGCACATAGTTAGACAATTGTCTTGGCACACATTTGACGAGCTACATGCATTGACCAATCAAAATATAGAAAAATCAGGTCACCTCTTCTAGTATACTTTTTGCGATTCGCGTCCTCATCGTCCGCATAGTATGACATTTCTGAACCTTGCCGATCAAGATGGGAGGGGCCCTTACGGGTTGTTGTCTGGTTTGCATTTCCATGAGAGGAAGAGGAAAGACAAGAATGAAAAATCAAAACCTTTATTGGAAAATGACATCACTGACGAATAGGGAAATTGGAAGATTCAAAACAATAAAAGGAAATAACTCTTACAGTAGGACTCGAGGCTTTCATGTAATTTGCCGTTGTTGCACTTTCAATCTCCACGATGTCTGGTACCGAACTTCTAGACGGCCCTGTTGCCATTGAGGTTGAGTATCCATCAGAGACGCCTGACTCCTCTTTACCTAGAGATGTCGAGGAAGGGATGGTAACAAGTGGTTCTGATGCAAATGCGGGAGGCGGTGCTGACAAAGAAACTGGATGATTTCCAAACAAATTCTTCTCCAAACCAGTCTGCATGAAAACAGCATAAACACAAAAACCTAAGCATATGAGGAGACTGACAGCTTCAGTTCTACAACCAAAGTTACATTACTAGATCAGCTATACTTCTCTAACATCATTAACGCAACCAAGATAATGGAAATATCAGCAGTCAACAATTAGCCCAAACTGAGAGAAAGCGGGGAAGCAAGTTTCCCAATGATTTCCATTGTTCAAAAATGCATTATAAAAAACTTGTCTAGGACGATGGCTCGCACCTTCCTATAAACTATCTAAGTCCGTTTACCCTTTTTTCATTTTTTGAGCACTGTATATTAGCAGACATCAATTTGTATATTCAACTATCAGTGGAGTGAGTGGCGTGGTTGTCCAAACAATTCTACAGATGGCAAAGAAAACCTGCCAAAGCAGTGGGTAATGAACACCTACAGTCACATCTTTTATCTGAAATCCTACCCCCAATCATGAAATCACTCATGCTCTGTTTGTCCACGTGGAGGTGCATTCCTAAGTAGAAAGTATTTCTGGGTATGCTTTTCTGAAGAATAAAATATTTTCCCAAATTTTAACTTTTCCGTAATATGCAAACCAATTACAATAATCAAAATTCTTGAAATTTATCAAACACAAGAGAAGTCAGGTAACAATGTTCCTTGAAAATCCTTTCCACCAAACAAATAGTCTGCATAGTTTTCTACTGAGTTTTTGAAATCTGATCAAGCTTCAGTTCTTATGGCTACCAGAAAACAGCACAAGCAAACACCTAAAAGTGCAGCTAAGAGAAGACATGATTTCATTCCAAGTCACCAATTCATGCACCTGATACAAGGAATGTGTGTGCTTTGTCCAGGCCCGAACCAGTAAAAAGAATCCACATTAAGAGAAAGAAAATGTACATGCACATAGATATCTGAACTGTTATACGATGCACAGAAAAGTTGGCAACATAGTTCAAATACGAGCAGCGAGATGTTCTTGGGATTATAATTCGAAATATTAACAACAGCGACTAAGAGAAGGAGCTACATATTTGTCTGCAATCCAATCCTAATGAAAGGTGAGATGAAACAATATAAACCTCAGCATGAACCTGACCTGCAAGATTGCTTCCTTCAGCTTTGAATGAAGACGAGAGCCAGAGTCCTTTACACTCTTTGGAGGCCATATCTGCAAACAAAAAAGAAAAGATCAGCAAAGTGAAAGGAATTAGAATATGGCTAACCAGTTTAAGATACCATCTCATTCATCGTACTTCCCCTTCTTAAATTGAGAGTATAAGCAAACCTGGAAATAGGATTTCAATTCAAGGGTCAACCAAAATAATATCAATTACACTTCCCAAAGACCCAAAGTTCATATCAGGCACCAACTCGCTGTCATCCCAATTGCCTATGGACCAAATTAGATCAAATTTCCTAAGAACAAAGAATGCATCTCTTTTTTGAGAAGTGCCAGCTTAAGAGCATCAGTGCATCACACAACATGCACCAATACAAATGTAGCAGACAGCAACGTTTATATAATATCAAAGTAGGCAGCTGCTATAATAGCTTTAAACGTCTCCCTTACCGGTGTTGAACAAGAAGGGCAGATGTATCCAGCAGGTGCAGTGTGCGGAGGAAAGCCTTTGATATGTGAAACCAAGCAATTTGTGTGTGCAACATCTACACGAAATCCAACAGGATAAAATATTACGATGTACATTTGAGAGAAAATGGGCAAATACAATTGCTAGCATGAATCTGCAGAAACTTACGCAAGCAACCCAGTCGAGTGGTTAACGAGCCAGACCCCTCATCAAGCACTGAAACGCAGGAGCAACATTTTGGAGGCCAATCATATTCACCGTCTATCACCCACTCAGAATAAGTGCGCACCTAAATTGATGACAAGCCAATAGATCAACAGCAATCGACATGCATTGGGATACACATTAATACATTTTGCCTGTGGCAGGATGACTATAATGTACCTAGAGGGCTGGGATTTGAAGAAATTCAAGGCATTAGTTTCAATTTTCACTGTCCTATGTCTCAGTGTGTTAACAGAGGCATTGTCCTGTTTTGCATAAAATCTTGACCTAACCAATAACCCAGAAAAGGAGAAAACCCGCCACTCAGCATGAAGAAACCCTTTTGTGGGACAATTATAATAATTGAATAAAGTGCAAAACAAATTAGGTCACGAGAAACAGTTTCATGATCAGAAACAGAAAGAGCAATGAAATTACCACACAGATTTGATGCTCCGGAAAGCAAATACATTCCCCACAGACAGGAACCTTGTGCACAAAGCAGTACAGCTTCGTAGCCTGAAACAGCAAAGCAAAATCTCAGAGCTAGGAACCAACCCCCGCCAAACCAATTCCAGCAGATTCATCGCAACCAACCAATCCATCAAAACAAAAACATAGCTACCTAACCCGCAGTGAAACGCAACAACAAAGCACAAATTTCGATCCCGGGATAACAACATTAAGAAAGGATGCAACATCAAGAGAGATATTGAGCTCGAGGAAACACAAAAAACTACTATCACTGAGCTAAACACACAGAATTCCAATATTACGAGAGATCAATTCTACTATTTACAAGCTATTCCCTAGAATCTAGCCAAAACCTAAACGCAATTCCATATCTGATCTAATCGCGATCCCCATGTAAACTTCCACACTACATTTCAAAACCCCAAGCGTACGAAACTAGCAAACACGAACAAATCGTGGATCCCCGGGGAATCGGTCCATCGAAATCAGCTCAGATCCCCAAATGTACCACTTCGATAAAACACGAAACGGTCGGTCAAATTCGGATACGAAGCTAGGGTTTCCAGACTCCTATATCTTTTAACATGCGCTATTTTACCTTGCGACATTTACAGACCACCATTGGAGGCGGCGAGTATTCCCGATGTCGGTTATTTCTTCGATTTCTAGGGTTTAGGGAGATCGATCGGGGCGGGTGAAAGGGAGGAAGAGGACGAGAGGAGATCTGGATTTGTTTTTTTTTTTTGTTTTTTTAATTGGGAGTTTTTTGTTTTTTCTTGTTTGGAGTCAGATCGGGAGACTGGAAGAAGAAAATGTGGTGACGATATTCCGATCCTCCAAGTCGTGGATATAATCCGTATCCAAATTCATTGGACTTTTTTTTTTGGAATGGGAGGACCGGAGTTCTATGTATATAGATAACTGGCCAAATACAACATACTCAGTACAGGGCACCCCCTCGGCCTCTTGTGGGGTTACGACCGCTGGCCTCGTCAAACCCCTACCACAGGAAATCCGGTGGGAAAAATCTGTGGAAGGGGAAGAGTACATCGGGTGGACAGTTTCCACCATTGACGTTTGGTATATCGCAAAATTCAGCCCTGTACCGTCACTCGTAACCACATTTCTTGGAAAGGCAACGTCCCCTATGTCCTCTAACATAATGGACCTAACTATCAAAGGGGGAACAGTCAACATGTGTATCCCAAGCGGCTTTTCAAAACCTAAGTTTGCAAGCTTGTCCGCACATCGGTTTGCTTCTCTATACGCGTGCACAACACGGACCTCCCAGTCTCCGAGGAGTTCCTGTCGTACCAGTCTGAGCAGAGGGACAGAAGCTTCATTCGGTGCACTTGAGTTATGCATAAGTTGTACTCCCACACTGGAATCCATCTCAAAAATGACTTTTTTGAATCCCAATGCTTTGGTAAGTTGAAGCCCGTGAAGCGCCCCCATAGTTCTGCTTCGAGGCTAGAGCAAGTCCCTAGATTCGCTGTGTACCCTCCTTTCTAGTTTCCCGCGCGATCACGTATTATGCCTCCTGCTGTAGCTTGTGTCTGTGATGCTCTCATAGCCCCGTTGGTGTTCACCTTCACCCAATCTTGAGGAGGGCGTTCCCATCCAATGAGTCTCTCTTCCCTCCCTGTGTTCTCATCCACTCGTCTCGCAATCTCCTGGATGTTCAGTATCTCGGAGTACCTGTTACAGATAATGGAAAATTGGTCAGTAGGTCTTGCCTTTCCTTCCGGCCAGATACACTGGTTCCTCTATTTCCAAAAGGCATTAATCGCCACAAGGAACATGGATAACCAGCTTTGTGATCCGGAAAGGTTCTTATCAATCCAAGAGAACAAATCAAGGGTAAAGAAGGTGTGGATATTCTGGCCGGTTGTGGCAAGGAGTTGCCTCCAGATCGGTGCGATCTTGGCACAATCTCGTAGCGTATGGAGGATGGTCTCTTCTCCGTTGCGGCAGCATGGACAAGTAGCAGACGAGGCCATATGACGGTGCATCCGTATCATATTGGTTAGCAGTTTTCTGTGCCCTGCAAGCCATGCTACTTTCTTGAGACGCGGTGGACCATTCTACCTCCACAAATTCATCCATGCTCTGTTTCTATCTATTGGTTCTTGTTCCTCAAGGAGCTCGTAAGTCGATTTTGTGGTAAAGACTCTATCGTTCGTAAGCCCCCATTTGATTAGGTCTGGTCCGTTTTGATGCAACGGTGTAGGTATGCCTGCAAGTAATGCAATTGTGGACGGTTACAAGAGCCCTTCCAGTAGCTTCCACTTCCAAGTTCCATGTGAGGTAACCATTTCATGCACAGAACACTCCAGTAGGTTGTCCGGAATCACTCCTGTACACTCCTCTAAGAGCGGACCTCGGTTGCCCATCCATCTGTCCTTCCAGAACTTTGCTATATGCCCGTTACCAACTGCCCATCTGATTCCTCTTGTCATAATCGGCCATATTGCTGCTATGGCTTTCCATATCGAAGAACTGGTCCTCTTGCTCTGGACATGTAGAATAGAGACATCCGATTTTATATATTTGAACCATATGACTCGGGTCCATAAGAAGTTTTTGTCCGATATCAATTGCCATGCCAATTTCATTAGGAGTGCAAGGTTCTGATGTCTAATGTTTTTGAATCCTAGTCCTCCATCCTTTTTGCTCGAGCACACCTTCTTCCATGCTAGTAGGTGCGGTTTCTTGTTACCGGTGGTAGAACCCCATATGAATTCCCGCTAAATTTTCTCAATCTTATTGTAGATATCCAATGGGACCTTCGCCGTTTGCATGGCATAAGTAGGGATGGCTGCTATCATCGATTGCGCAAGGGTCGTCCTCCCCACAAAAGAAAGCTTGTCAACGCTCCATCCTTGAAGCCTGGTATAAACCTTCTCCAGTATGAAGTTATATGTACTTTTCTCACTCTTTCATGGATTAGCGGCATTCCGAGGTATTTTCCAAGGTTGGGAGTCAGTGAAACCTTCATCATATATGCCAGGTCTCGGGCTAAGGAGCGCGTGACATTTTTGGAGATATAGAACTTGGTCTTCTCATTATTCATCATTTGACTTGAGAAGGCACAAAAGTCACGCATAACATTAAGCAAGACATCAGTTTGTGCTTTGCTTGCTTCCGCAAATAATAACAGGTCATCGACAAAGAACAGATGAGAGATTAGAGGTCCCCCTTGTGAGATCTTGATCGACTTCCATTCCTTCCTGTCCACTTTCCTTTGTATCATGTGACCTAGTCTCTCCAGGCATAGGACAAATAGGTAAAGAGACAGCGGGTCTCCTTGTCTTAACCCTCGTGATGGGTTAAAGTTCCTTGTTGCTTCTCCATTCCAGATTACCTGCATAGAAACGAAAGTGACACAAGACATAATCACATTAATCACGTTACTCAGAAGTTGGAGGGCCCGAAGGGTCTCTCTTATGAATTCCCAACTCATCCGGTCGTAGGCTTTAGCTAAGTCGACCTTTAAAGCCATTAGCCCCTTCCCCGTCTGTCTATTCCTCATCGTATGAATTGCCTCTTGAGCCACGATGATGTTATCCTTGATGTTCCTTCCTGGCACAAAACTGTTTTGATTGGGGGCTACCCAGCTAGGCATGAACGGCTGTAGTCTCCGGGCCAAAAGTTTTGTGATTAATTTCAAGGTAGTATTACATAAGCTAATGGGCCTAAAATGGGGTGGGATCTGTGGGTGAGCTTCTTTCGGAATTAGGATAATAGCGGTGTTATTCACATTCGCTATGATTTTTGGTTGTGAGAAAGCCTTTTGCACGAATGAGATAACATTTTCCTTAACCGCTAGCCAGTTCTTCTGGTAGAAGAATGCGTGGAGCCTGTCAGGTCCCGGTGCTTTCAGAGCATCAATCGAGAATAGCGTGTTCCTTATTTCTTCTTCTTTAAGAATGCACCCAACTGGCCTTAGAAGTTCCTCCAAAATCTGACCAAAACTGAAGGTGCTGGTTCGATTTGGTGTCGATGGGCCCTCCTCTGTGAGTAGGCTTTGGAAGTGGCTGGTGACCAGTTCTTTTACTGCTTCGACCTCTGATATCCAAGCTCTGTCCGCACTTTTGAGCATCTCTACACAATTAGAACTTCTTCGAACCAGTGTAGATGCGTGAAAGTATTTTGTGTTTCGATCTCCATTCCTTAGGAAATCCTTTCTAGATTTCTGTTTCCAAAGAATTTCTTCATGTTCAAGTGTGGTTTCCAGCTCTAATCTGAGTTTCTGCTGTAAATCCCAAAGGAACCAATTCTTCCTTCCCTCCAAGGCCTTCTGTATACCTCCTAACCTCCTAATAAGCTTGTCTTTATGTCGAGTTATATTCCCAAAATTCTCTTTGTTCCACCTTGTAACTTGACGTACAAACTTTGTACATGCGTTTGGAAGAGGTTCTTTACTATCCCAAGCTTCTTTAACAAATGCTGGGAATTGTGTGTCCATCTGCCATGCTGCCTGGAATCGAAAGAGACGTTTGTGCGTAGACAGAGGAGCTGCCTGTAATAGTATGCGTATTGGACAGTGGTCTGATTTCCATCTAGGCAGGTGGGACACTGTCGTCTCTGGAAACTTAACTCTCCATTCCACGTTAGCTAATGCTCTATCAAGTCTTTCATGTATGTTCCCTCTGACCCAAGTAAATCGAGGACCGGAAAAGCCTAGGTCTATGAGTCTGCAATCTTCAATCCAGTCTTTAAACTTTGTATGTTTGGTCCTTCTGATGGGCGCACCACCAATTTTACCATCAGAGGCAAGAAACATATTGAAGTCTCCTGCAATCATCCACGGACCCTTTAGGTGACTCGCAATCTAACGCAAGTTACTCCAAAGCTCCTCTCTGATGTTGGCTTTTGGATGGCCATAAACCGCAGTGAAATCCCATTGATTCTCAAGAGAGCTTCCCTCCGTCATGTAGATGAATTGACGATCAATCTTAGTTATCGTAATTGGGGAGACATCATTGTTCCAAAGACACCAAATACCCCCGGAATATCCCTGCATAGGCAATTGGGTTAAGTTAGTAAACTTTAAGAGTTTAGCGATATTCTCAGCCTTAGTTCCAGAAATCCAAGTTTCAATCAAAATGAGTAGGTCGGGCTTATATAATCTCATGAGTTCTTTAATCGAACCACTAAATTTCTTACTAGCGGCTCCCTGACAATTCCATACTAATATATTCATTAATACAACACTAAAGAAAACACAAGGGAAGGCAGGGCTTAGCGGGATATTTGTTGTTCTTCGGACCACGCATCCAGCAGTTCTTCATCCTCTCTTGGTCTGCCCTCGTTATGCTGGGTCACCATGGGATCATTCTCATTCCTCATCTCGGCCTTCTCTTGCTCCTTAATCTCAGTTGGTTTGTCCCCTTATCGGTTTGTATCGACTGAGTCGGGTGGAGTGTCCCAAAATTTGCTCTTGGGGTCTAATGCTGTAGGGGTTATCTGGTCCTCCACTACTGAACTATCCATAGGATTCAATTCCATTGAGATTTTTGGGTGACTGGTGTTTTGGTTAAGGGGTATGTTGGGACTTTGTTCTTCGGGGATGGGGCTTGTATAGGTCCCTTTGTATTTGGAATAGTCTTTTGATCCCCTCTCCTTTATCTGTATTGTGGAATTGGTAGCGCTTTTGGGCTCTATCTGTGCTGGTGGGTTAGTTACGATAACAAATGACTCACCCGAGTGGTCCATTTTATTGAGCCCATTTTTTCCTTTTGTAGCGCCTCCTTAAGTATCTCCAGCCGGTCCATTTTGTTTGCGCGTAGGGGTTGAGCTACTACTTTTTCCATTGGGCCGATTTGTTGTGGGCCTTTTCCCCATATTACTTTGTTTCTGAATTTGCTTTTTGCTTTGCTGCTTTTCCCCAGATTGCACAGGTGCCTCCCGTGACTATGTCTTGTCTTCGGTCATACACTCCTGCAGCACCTCAAAAGGATTCGTTGGAATAGGGGTGTTAGAGTCTCTTACCTTTTGCTTACCTGAGGAGCCTTTTTCCATTTTGGTGTTTCGATTTCCTGTTTTTTGGTCAACAGCCTGCACCCTCCTTCCCCTTTGTCTTTTCTGAGCCAACATCCAGTCACCGAAATTGTTTGCTAGTTCTGGCCTTTCCTACAACTTTGGTGGTTCCGGCATCGACGTAGGGGCTTCCGCGACATCACCCATGACCATTTTCGTACTACAGTGTGTCTCCATGTGACCATACATACCACACTTGAAGCATATTAAGTGCAGCCCCTCATATTGTAGGCGGTTCACCCTTCGACAAGCACGGAACGTGGCCAACAACAGTTTCATCAGATCAACCTCGACGCAGATCCGAGCAAAGCTTGCACGTTTCTGTTCGGCAGTCATGGTATCAATGCGAATGGGTTTTCCTATTCGGTGGGCCAAGTTCTGTAGGAAATTCCCGTTGTAGTACTCCATCGATAGGTAGGGGATTCTGACTCATGCGACAATATGCAAGGTCTTGGCACATACGGGGTTGAAGTTGGGTTCCCATCTACGCACTGTAACGTAGTGATCGGCCATCATCCAAGAACCTCCAGTTAGAATATGCTGATACTCTTCATCCGATGTTGGACGAACAAGGAAGAAGTCACACCCTAAGTCGACCATGTTAAAATCCATCGGGAGACCCCATAGAACCGCTAGCCTCCTCTTGAGATATGGGTAGGAAACTTTGTAATCTAGGACTTTAATAATTAGGATTTTCCACCACGGTCTTCTCATTTCGACCTTCTCGCCTTTGGTGAGTCGGATCGTGGGGCAGTATGGGTTGTCCTCTTCCTCTCCCTCCGAGTCACTTGAGACCAGATCTTCTGGATCAAAGTCAAAGATCTGAGTGCCGCCCGAAGGTAGACTATTCTCCTGGTCTCCCATGGTTGCATCTTTGAAGGAGATTTTCTTCCTTCTTACCTCCATAGGCGACGCTGGCATTTCCTCTTGTAGTTGTGATTCAGAAGAGCCCTCCTCTCCTATCCGAACTTTTTTCCCACCTCTCGGTGGGGTTTCAGCTACCTGAGGGGGTGGATCGGAGCCACCCATGATGGGGGCTTCCATTTCGGGGGCGCTCGGTAGGGGAACAATGGCTATATTCAAAAGTTTGACTCAAACATAAAGTATCATACCATCTCGGCACATAAATTCATTGGATTTAGATATTCTGATTGATTCACTTTTTATATTATCTTGAAGAGTTCATTCACTAACTAATTTATGTACAAACTGAATAATATCTATTTACCAAAGAATATTTCGATAAATCGGTACAATTAGTATATACTTATTGAGGAAAATATTAAATTTGAATCTATTTTCCAATAATTGAATATAAATTTACATTTTTTTTGTTATCACCTATATCTAGATCCACGTACTTGAAATGTAT
>SOPF01025618.1:0-57455 GCA_012979155.1 Hypericum perforatum
TTTTTTTTTTTCCGCTTCTACGCTAATAAACCTAATCCTGATTACATCATAGTTTTTCCCATGCCTTCCACATCAAGAACTTAATCTCGACCTTGAGCATCCCATGTCACTAAATTACATCAAAAACTAATGATACTTTCGTGGCCGATGTTTTGATTTTATGTTGACAAAGAACTACTTTTGACAAAATCAATTGATGTCCTGATTTGACGGTTATTGCTTGCAAACAAGGTTACAAAGTTTACTCTTGGTTCTTCCCATACAAAATCTAGGAACCATATAGAGTTGATGACATTTTCAAGATTGTTTAGTTGGAATTCAATTATCTAAGAATTTTTAATTTCTGATACGAGACTTTTACCGAAGTTTTTTTGACCAACTCTGAGAGACAAAAGTGACCTAAGAAACATTTATCAACGTTTAAATTCTGACATTAGATGAGTAATTCAGAATTTATCTGGAATATGACATTGAAACAAAAGTGTTGCAATGTATGAAGATTTGGATAAAGCTGGTGTCCTCTAAAAAAAATTAATTTGGAGGTTACTTGCGTTTTGAAGTGATTGGTGGAAAAAAAGCTGAAGAAGGTGGTCTGTAAGTAAACAGTTGCGATGCAGACAAAATCATGTGATAGATTTTCTTTCACCGATAATTGGAAACTTATGAGATTATAAAATCATAAAAACATGTAATAAATTTTTTTTTTTGACATCATCAATCAAACGATTTGTTACAGCTACGCGTCATTGAATTTTTTCATTTGATGAGACTGTGTGTGTTGGTCAATCTTGATGTTGCTAGGTGCACCTAATTTTTTTCTCCTAAGTTTCAAAAAAGATATTCCGAACATGGTGGTTTTTTTTTATTTGGCGTTACTGTTCATTCGTATTCGAAGAAGTAGTGTTACTGTTTAAAAAATTCCGATTTTGGTGTCCAGCGTGGACCGTCGGGATAAAATTCCGTTTCATGGACCATGAAACGGGATTCGAAGCCGTTTAAACCAATAAACAGGATTTTATTCCGTTTGCAAAAAAGGGGAAAAATTCCCGTTTATTGGTCAAAAAGGGGATTTCATACCCGTTTATTAGTTTTTTATGAATAGATCTCAAAAAGTTATGCAGATTCAAAAAAAAAATTTCTCGAATCGGACATCCGAGCACCAAGATATTAATGTTCAAAGTTTTTTTTTACATAATCTCTCAATTTGAATTTTTTGAAATAATTTATGAATAGTAGCGTTAATTTTTTTAAAACAAAATCCAATTTTGATCAACCAATAAAAAATTTGAATATCAATAAAATTTCGTGACTTTTATTTTTTTTATTTGTTTCAAATCATAAAAAATTTCAAAAAAATTCAAATTGAGAGATTATATTACAAATATTTGAATATCAATATCTTGGTGCTCGGATATCCGATTCGAGAAATTTTTTTTTTTGAATTTGCATAACTTTTTGAGATCTATTCATAAAAAAACTAATAAACGGGATTTTTTCCCGTTTATTGGTCTGACATCTCGTTTTTGACCAATAAACGGGATTTTTTCCCGTTTTTTGCAAACGAGATAAAATCCCGTTTACAGGTCGAAACAGGATCGAAACCCTTTTTTGGTCCATGAAACGGGATTTTACCCCGTCGGTCCACGCTGGACACCAAAATCGGAATTTTTTAAACAGTAACACCAGTTTGATATAACGTGATGAACAGTAACCCCTTTTAAAAAAAAACCCAACATGGTTGGGGTTTCTATATTTTCAATTCAATTTGTGTAATACAGTTTTTACTAAGAACAAATTTAAAAACCAGAGTCGAATGTGTTGTTGCATCGCCCAGATGTCAAAATGAGTCTTGTGCTAAATTGGATTTCTCCTTATCGTGGTCAACGACTTTGGGATCTGAACTACAGTTTTTTCTCGCCGAACTCTTTTCCATTTTCCGACTAGTCCAATGAAAGTGGCTATTATATATGACTCAGTTAGAGATGATTTCACCTTATGTAATTTTAAACGAGATTTTTTAATATATATACTTTCAACTTTTATAGATAATGTTACATCATATTTGCTCATTTTAATTTTTTATATTAAAATTTTATGATGACGTCTATGCCATGTAATTGGTGAGATGTAAGAGTTTTAATTGCTCTTTTTACACAAGTATAAAGGGTTTAAATGACCTTTATGCGCTAAATTATCCTGCTAAACCAAATCCGCCTCCCCCGTCTGCTTCCGGATACTGTCTAATACTTAATTCAGAAAAAAATAAAATTAAAACAAAACAAAAAACTGAAGAGAAAAAAAAAATTAGAGAAGCCGCCCTAACCGAAGCGAATTGGGATTCCCCGCGAATTTCCCCGAATCTGCTCCAGCAAGTGACCGGGCGTCCACACCCCCATCGTACGTACTTGCCTTTTCCTTTCTCGTTATCGATTTGACCGTTAGGACCTGGCTTGATTACGCTGTTGCCCTCTCGTTTTTCGGGTTTTGGGGTTTGGATTTGGAGGGAATCTGTTGTTCGTGGTTTATTGGAGAAGTGATCGATTATGTTTGAAAGGCGGTTATTATTCGATAGTTAGGAGAGGGGACCGGGGAGTTTTTGCTATTAGTTCAGTTGAGCAAAGAGGTAATCTCGATATGGGAGGTCGCTCAGTGCATGATCATGCGCACCTCGGGTTAATTCCGATGCCTTGTAGGGAATTGTTGGTACCATTTACTCGGTTATGTGGGGAGGAAGTATTGCGGTAATTTGATCCTGGAAAGTTATGCTCATGAATTTTGAAGTTTAGTTATGGTTGGTTAGACTTCGGTTGGTATCTGGCGCATACTTGCCAGCCTAATGTTGGACTTTAATGAAGTGGCATATCCTACTGTAGGGTCTTGGAATTTCCTAATTCAGTAACCGTCTCTTGTTCATATATGTTTGCATGATGGCATAGAAAATGAAGCCCTGACCATGCCATGTGAATTCCACGACCTCTTCTCTTTGACCGGCGTATTTCAGTTTGAGCTTACATTGTTGCGCTGCTATGTTTACAAGCTCATGTTATTGTTATCATATCTCTTCCGTAACACATTTTAACTAGAGAAATCTGCGCTGAGAGTTCTCAGCTGATCCCACCCTAGCATTTTGCTGTTTTGGAAAGTTCCTTTCTGATTCATTTCTGTCTGAGTTTGGTCTGGTTTTTTTTCTTCTTCTGGGCTCTTGCAAGGATTCAGTGGCACGCACAGCCTCATTGAACTACTGCTTATCTGACTATTAAGTACTTGCCTCTGGAGTCTGTTCATGGTGTTTCATTAAATCCTTTAACTTCTTGTGGTTGATGCTTTGCTATGATTTAGTTTTTGTCTGCCTAGTTGCAAATGCACCGGAAACAAAGACTAAAGTGAAAGTGCCTTCTTGTTTTGTCAGATGAGGATCTCTCAAAATATGCATTAATGACTTGGTGGATCTTCCATTAGTAAGAGCACTTCATTTTTTCCGTTTGGTGATGGAGAACGATCACCTTCAGCTAGAGAGAGCAACTGGTTGTGCTCTCAAGATTGATGTAACAGTAGATACCAGGGAAGTTTATTTGTTAGTTTTGTTCTTTCTCTCTGACGGGCCATGCCAGAAGGCTTTTAAGCAACTATGGTTGGAACTTTCTGAGTATGATCTTCTTCCAAGAAGATATCATGCCTGGTATTCAAGAAGTGGTGAACATTGCGGGATTTTCGACGACGATGATGATGACGGTTTTTCTGTTCCCTTAACTTATGACAAATTGGTAGAAAGGTACATTTGCTCTGTCACTTCTGGTCCTCTTAGTTCTTTATAACATCACGAAATTCTTTAAAATTATTGGCCAGTGTGCCAAGTTTGTGGTTCACACAGTAAACGAATCACTGCATTGCTTACAGTATCATTTATTCTAAATGATTCAATTAAGCTGATAATCTGGCAAGGATCTGTTTTGGCCTTGAGATAAGCCCGTGGTCTCTTATATCCTAAATGCAATAAAATTTTGTCCAGTACAGTTTGCTACCAACTATGTATGATGGATGTTAATTTAATTACAAAGTCTAACTTACAATGTTTTGGTTGGAATTACTTTAAGGTATGCTCACATTGAGAAGGATCATTTGGTAAAGCTTCTGAAGCAACTGTTACTGAACGTAGCAGTTCCCAGGCATCCAAAGGTTGCAGAGGATCCTCCAAACTCTGCCAACGCTCCTCCAGATGCTACCTATTCTTCTCCAAATGCTGCCGATGCTCCTACTCTATTGGGATTTGGTTCCTTTTCTCTTCTAAATGGTTTGTCATTGTTTCATACCCAGGGTGTTTTTTCTTACGTGTGATATATTTTCTGATGAATTTAAGTCTATTTGAGTGAATAATAGCGAGAGTATTTAGTGCTTCTCGTTGCAGTTTGATAAAGGCTTTCATCCGGCAATTTATCTTGCCTATGATATGAACCCCGTTTATTTGTTGATGATGATAGCCACATCTTAAGAAAGGGTTTTGTTTGTTATACCAGCACTGAGGTAACAATTGGAGCTTGTGGTCGAAGGCATTGTATGCTCAGCTGCGATAAACCCCCAGTTTTCTTCAAAAACCGAATGTTTTTTTAGTTCCCAATTTCAGTAGCGAACAATAGACTTGATTCTTGGATTTCTATGGGGTTTCCTTTGTCATAAAATCATTTCAACAAGAAATATGGAAGCTTTTTTAATGCATGCAGTATCCTCTTTCCTCCTAGTTCTTTTTCATTATTGATCTTTTCCTGGTTGAGTCTTATGGGTCTATGCTTTGTTGTGGTGAGTATTACCTGCTAGATCGACCCCAGTTCAATCGCAGTAGTGCATTTGATGAAAATATACATGTTTGTTACTCATATATGGATGGTTTTCTTAAGCATGGCATTTTCTTAAGAGTCCTTTTTGTCAAAGCATCTCATTCTCTTAATTTTTCAGGGAATACAAGTACGGATACACATTTCAAGCCTCTGCCTGCATATTGGAGAGGGCCTCACTTGCAAGCTAATCCGGTGCATGCCATAAGTTCAAGAGAAATTGGAGGAGGGTTTGTAAAGCATCATCGTGCTCCATCAATCCGATCTGCTTGCTATGCCATTGCTAAGCCATCAACCATTGTGCAGAGGATGGATCAAGTTACAAAGTTACGGGGACATCGAGCTGCTGTTTATTGTGGTACGCTTTGCTATTATTCTATGTTGCTGATTGAACTTCCACATAAATTGATTTTTTTTCATAGTTGATGGTGCATTGTTTTTCTGATTTCTTTTGCCAAATTGAAATGATGCATGATTCCCATGGAGAATCTTTTGTTGTTGTTCTTCCTCTGTTTTCTCTTATTGCAGTTGTGAAGAATTCTTTAATTCGCTGTTGTTAGAAAATATGGATTCTTCTTTCATGGTTACCCTTTTGAAATCTCTGAACTGTGTGATAACTTGATAGTTGATAAGGCAGTTATACATCAGGAAGGTTGTCTAATCTGGACTAGAATTGCCTCTTATTTCTTGTTGCAAATTTAAAAAGCTCTTTATGCCAGCTCTTTATAATTAGATCAATGAAATAGTAAACATAAAATAAGTTTTTCTTGTACATCTGTAGCTATATTTGACCGCTCCGGGAGGTACGTTATTACTGGTTCAGATGACCGTCTTGTCAAGATTTGGTCAATGGAAACTGCATTTTGCTTGGCCAGCTGCCGGGGACATGAAGTAAGTTTATACCTAGATTGAAAGAACAAGCATAGCCACATTCATGAGCATATCAAAAGTAGAATGTGGGCACAATTTTTCTCTTGTCATCTTCCTTACGAAATTTCTTGCTGTCTTTTACACAGGGAGATATCACCGATTTGGCTGTAAGTTCAAATGGTGTTCTAGTTGCTTCTGCTTCAAATGATTTCATCATTAGAGTTGTAAGATTCTCTCACCCTGCATTCAGGTTTTAACATTGCAATTCCTGTCATTGATAGATAATGTTTCCTATCGGTCTACTATAGTGGCGCTTGCCCGACGGGAATCCAATTTCAGTCTTGCGGGGTCATACAGGAGCAGTTACAGCCATCACATTCAGTCCCAGGCCTGGTTGCCAATACCATCTTTTATCGTGCGTTCTATTTTACTTACTAGTGTTCACATATGCTTCTGTTCAATACTTAACGTTGTAATCTATGTTTTAACCTTTTATATGAACTTAATTCTCAGTTTCTTGTCTGATGTTTCTAATGTTTTTTCATGAAGTAGTGCTTTGGTTATGGACAGTATACTGGCAGCTTTGATCTCATCTGTGGGGTTGTTACTCATTTGCTATCTACTCAAATGTATAGGTCATCAGATGATGGAACTTGTCGCATCTGGGATGCCACAAATTCACAAAATGGCCCCAGAATCTACTTGCCAAAGCCAACAGTTCCTCTTGCTGGTAAAGAAATCGGGAACATATTGCAATTCCGCACTATCTGGAAGACTGATTGAATATTTTTTGGTGGTGTTCTCAACAGGGACAAGCAACATTCCTCCCAGTAGTGGATCCTCTTTTCCTCCTCAGAGTAATCGGGTACTCTGGTGTGCTTACAATGCCAATGGTACCACTTTTGTCACTGGTAGCTCTGACACTTTTGCAAGGGTATGTTGAACTCATGTTTTACAATAACTTCTATGTTTGTGCTGTGTTATATTTTACCATAGGATATTTCAATATGCGGCTATTTGATGGAATACAACGCAATGCCCTCATTAGATTGAGATGCCATGCAGGTTTGGAAGGCCTGTGTATCTAGCACAGATCAGTCTGATCAACCAATTCATGAGATAGATATATTATCTGGCCATGAGAACGACGTTAATTATGTTCAGTTCAGGTTAGTCAGCCTCTTGCTCACCAACAGTTACCAAGATGAACAAAAGGCCATGGTATATATTGGGACTTGAAGTGCTACCTTTTTGTCCCTACATGATATCTTGTCTATTTTTATATGCAGTGGCTGTGCCGTGGCTTCAAGATTTGCAAATTTGGAAATTCTTAAGCAGGATAATTCTCCGAAACTGAGAAATCCTTGGTATTTTCTAAATTTATTTTCCTCCAAATATTTAATATGAATCTGCAGTAAGCCTACTGATGATCCTTACTGGTCTATTGTCGAGTGTGCACATGCTCCCATCATCTTTGTTAAGTAACCCAGCAGGCACTTATTTCCCAGACCTTTAACAGGTTCTGTCATGACTACATCGTCACATGTTCCCGTGATGGAAGTGCCATTATTTGGAGTCCAAGGTCGCGTAGGTCCAACGTGAGTTACTTCTGTAATTATTATTTAATCAGTAGTTCTGATAGACCCATACTCTCTCTACTAAGAAATCTCTCTTTCGACCTCAGTTCTTTAGTAGCTGCAAAAAGTTGTTGGAATCGTGTCTTAATTTAACAAGTAGAACTTTTAATGTCAACATGCTCATCCTAAATGCCAAAATTGGCAGGGACAACCTCTGCGATGGTCAAAATTGTACCAAATGAAAGTTCCTGGCCCCCAGCTGCCTCCACGGCCTCCTAGGGGAGGCCCGCGCCAGAGAACTCTTCCAACTCCACGTGGTGTTAATATGATCATTTGGAGCTTGGATAATCGCTTTGTTCTAGCAGCTATAATGGGTAATATTCTCAATCATTGATCTTGTTTGTTTTCTCATTTCAGCCCTGCTATTGCATTAAGGAATATAAATTTGTTTTTCTGGGTTCCAATATCTGGTAACACACATTATGTTCAAAGCAGCAGCCATTGGTGTTCATATTTTGGCTAGATGTAGTTTGGCATTCAGCAGTCACTTGTCTTGGGTTTCCCTTTGGGACATTGCTGTTATTGTGGATGTTAAGATACTTGCCGCAGAGCCTTGGTGTTGAATTCATAAAAGAAGTTTGGGGATTTCTGCCACCAGGAACTGAAATTTTGTAGCAATAGAACTTGATACTATTTATAGCCTGGAAGCGAACTGAGGGACAATTGAACTACTGGCCTTTTAAATTTCTTTGCTGTCTGTGCTCCCTTCAGGATGTTATATCTCAGAGTTGGTTTTCACTTTATCTGGTGGACAAACATGTTCTCTATCTTCACTTGTTTGACTGAATTGCTTTGTGTTCTCCTGGTAATCTCTGTTTCCTCTGAAGATTGCAGAATATGCATTTGGGATGCAGAAAATGGCCGTTTAGTGCATACTTTGATTGGCCACACTGCTTCTGTAAGTTTTTTTCTAAACTTTTCTTTTGGTTATAATCCTCGCTTCCATCATTGACAAGATCATTTGATGAATACGCCACCCCTGATTTTTTGCTTCTTTCAATACCCATGTTTCGTCTTCTTGATGCTCTGAGCCGTAGGTGTTTTATTTTTTAGTATCTTACCGAAGTAATGTTGTTTAGAGTTTCTTCTTGCTGCAATATCATGTTGTTGTTATGAGCAGCGGTGCGCGGTGGGATTCGAGGGCTTCTTGCCCTTTCGTCCTCGCTCCGTTTTAATAAAAAAATGATAAAACTAAATAAACATAAATAATTTTATTCTTATTTCTTGGCTGAATAATCCTTATCATGAATTTGAGGTGCGAAGACTGTTGGGATCACTAAATCGTTAGTTCCAAGTGTGTCGGGAAGATCCACCTACACACCACCTTATTGTTTTGGGTAGGATATGGAAATTTCTATTTGGTATCAGAGCCAATCGCTCCCATGAGACCTGTGGCCCATTTCCCACCCCCATGTCTTGGCACGTTGGCAAACTGGAAAGTCCATTCAAAATTCGGCCCGTTGGGTTTCGTTTGAGGGGGCGTATTGGAATTACCACATCGTTGCGATTGTGGCGGGAAGATCCACTTACCCATTACCTTAAGGTTTTGGGTAAGATATGAAAATTCCTATAGAGACGGCGTTGACAGTGTAATCAATTATGTTAAAAGTAAGTATGATGAAATTATTTTTGAAGTATCACCTATGGAGAATTAATTTGTCGGCTAGTATAATAGGTCTGGACCTTCAGCTGTACTCTGATATTTGTGGAACAAAACTTTGAACTTTACACTCCGTAATGGAGCTAATATTGTTAAGGCAGACTTGACGTCAAAGCTATCCTTTTTGCTTCCACTCGCTAGTTTCCATTGGCATTGAATGAAGTTTGATGCCTATCATGTCTCATTTTCTACATACCCTTATGTTCTCACATTGACTGGGTAGTTATTGTCATGACAGTCTTATGTTCTAGATGTTCATCCTTTCAACCCAAAGATAGCTATGAGTGCTGGCTATGATGGCAGCGCAAAAATTTGGGATGTAAGTTAGTGGCTTGATATTTCGGTAAGTTTGCATTGGCAGATGGTCTTTTCTGCAACCATTCATATTGACACCTGTCTTATTTTGTAGATATGGGAAGGAATTCTTCTTCACACGTATGAAGTTGGACCCTTCAAGCTGGTTGATGGAAAATTTTCTCCGTAAGTAAAACAATACAAAATATTTAAGTTGCTTGTTATGTCAACAAGGAGATTGATGCAACTTAAAATCTGTGCCCATTAGTTTGTTTGCTCAAACATATACAAATCTGAGTATAGATGCGAACTCTGCTTTTGTGGTTTAACTTTATTAACGAGCCAAAACAAATACTTCTGCGCTCATCCCAGCCTCCCTGCCTCTTTGCTCGCAAGAAGCACACTAATTCATGGCGCATTGTTCCTAATGGTTTTATTTTTTATTTCAATCAGTCTAGTTACCATTAGCCATACACACCTTTAATATTTTTTTATTATCAAGCTTTGTTCTTTGCACGTAGATGTTGCTAGCTGCATCACAGTGCGGTGCTACAAAAATGAATGAAGTGGAGACTGGAATTGTCATCTGCTTCAAGTGAAGCAAAGATTGGGGGTAGATTTTGTTGGCATGTAATTTGCAATAGTCAAACGATTCTGGTTTGATACTGTTCAGCATAAACTGGTCTTATCTTACTTCATTCAGTTGTATAGCTATTACCTATCGATTATTTAGTTATTACTGTTCTTTTCCTTTAACCAAATGATCGTTCTATTTGTCTTTTCTATTGGAGAAATTCTAGCGAAAGATTTTCTGGGCGATAAGAAATGATAATCTTCTTTTCTTGTTTTATGCAGGGATGGGACTTCAATTGTGCTTTCAGATGACGTTGGCCATCTTCACTTAATTAACACAGGGCAAGGTGAAGCACTAAGTGATGCCAAATATGATCAGGTATTTGAAAAGCTCTGCTATTCAGAAATTCATTTTTGTACGTATAAGCAGGCACAGGTAGCTGACAATAACAACAATTTGTGTTCTTTTGGTACTCAGTTCTTCCTAGGGGACTATAGGCCCCTTATCCATGATACTGCTGGAAGTGCTCTTGATCAGGTTAGTTAACATTTCTTCTTTGAATCTAGGCTTTTGAGTTTCGATGGAAGATGTAACTTGTGGAGAGTTCCTCAGCATGTTGCTATTTTAGGTAGAGATGAATGTAATTTCCATCCTTAACTTTTGAGAACCAAAGATGAAGGTCACTCAGAAGTGGTATCTAACCAGTTGTATTGGATCTATCAAGATAGCCTTGCCTAGTGACTTGACAATTGAAAGTGGTGTGGTCCACAAGCACTTCCGGGTTAGTGCAGTGGGTGAGGGGAGGATTTGCGCATTCCTACGCTTTGTGAATTGAATGAATTTATGGTCAAACTCTTAAATGTCTCGAGGCATTTTCCTGTGTCAATATGCGCTCACTTATTGTGCAGGAGACGCAGCTTCCACCTTATAAAAGGAATATGCAAGACCCACTTTGTGATTCAAGTATGTTTATAAACCTTCATACACTTCTTGCAAGCCCTAACGATATTCAGTTGCGTTACACAAAATGCAGTCAGTGCCCAGTTATAATAGAACACATCTACTTTGTATGTTAAGCTATTGAATTAGCTCGGTTACCTTGGTTTCATTTTTTGAAAGTAGTTATTATTGGTTGTTAACTGTTGCACAGATGTTCATCTTATGTTATTCTTCGATGTATCTCTAGGATTGACGCTTGCACAAAATTCTATGATAATTTTCTGTCCGTTCATAGATACTGTTGATGAAGTGCCGTAGTTCTTGCAGAAGTATATTATTGGATGCAATAACTCATCAACTTAGATCTGAATCAGCATGGTTAGATTACTGATCAAGTATGCCTGCTGAGTATGGGGGTTCTTTAGTTGAAAGAAGCTTGTCGGGAAAAATCCAAAATGCTAGTTGTCCGTATTAATTGCACTGATAAAGTTTACTAATTTTCTCATTTTTAAGGATATTAATTTTCTGAGATGTTAATTCCACTGCATGTGTTGTTTTGACTCCAGGTATGATGCCATATCCAGAACCTTATCAGACAACGTTCCAGAAACGTCGACTTGGCATACTTGGTGTTCAGTGGCATTTATCATCCAGGCCATTTGTCGCTCATTCAGATTTCAGCTTGGGCCAGGATTATCAAATGCCTCCATTAGAAGATTGGGATAGATCAATTGAACCTGTAGCTCAGTTTGCAGATATCATGAACTGGGAACCAGAAGATGAAGTCGTCCATGATGATACAGACTCAGAGTATAATGTTGCTGAGGAATTTACTAGTGAAGATGAGCGAGGTAGTTTTTCTGATAGCTCCTCTAGCCAAGCACGCTCTAGTGCAGAGGACAGTGATGTTGAACGTAGGCAGAAGAATATTGTTCGTAGATCAAGAAGGAAACTTAAACCTGAAGTGGTACTTTGTCTGACTTCTCTCTTTTCTTATTTATTATGATATTTTCTACTGAACTGAATGTAACTCTCTTATTTGTTCAGCAAATGACTGCATCTGGCAAACAAATAAAGAAGAGAAATTCTAGTGATTGTGAGATATCAGGAAGCAACAAGTCAAAGAAATTGAGAACTGGTCGTAAAGTTGTAAAAGGAAAGGGTTTAAAACCAAAACCATTTCGACCTCAGCGAGCTTCTGCCCGCAATGTCCAAGACAAGCGCAGCAGAGAAGCAGCAGGAATGTCTTATGACGGTGATGATGTAGTCATTTTGGAAGATGATTCATCCAGTGGTGTGTCAGAGCTGCAATATCTGAATGAACATGGTTGCTACCCAATAAGAAATTTGCAGGACGAGCAAATGAAGGAAAAAATGGCAAATGATGCTGAAGATATTCTCCAGTTTCCTCAATCTCATCCCACTGTCAGTGACTCTAGGAAGATTATCATAAAACTTCCATCGCATGTTTCTAAAAGGCCTGTTCCTTTCGAAAAACACAATCTCTCTGGTAAAAATTTGGGAAGTAGCATGAAAACGTCTACTGGGCTTCTCCAGGGAACAGGGATCAGAGTGAGCCCCGAAGATCCGGGCTCATCTTCCACAGGCATGTCCGATGTGAAACCACTGCCAAACCACACCAAGTTTCGTATTACTGGATTGCAGACAGATGGTGCCAGTTGTTCAAGCTCAAGAAAAGAGATTCCAGTTGAAGCCTCTAGTAGTTTCCAAACTGGTTTTGACTCCCAAAAAGAAAAAAATCATCTTTCCTGGTATGTTTAACTTCTATGTGAATTTTTTTCAATTTTCCCTTGGTCAGTGAGTGGCATGTACCTTTCAATCTCGTGATAACCGACCGAAGCTTTTCACCAATTTGACAGGGAAGAGAACCAGTTGCAAGCTACAGCATTACAGCATCAGGATGCTCCGATGATGGGCGAGAACATGACTCCTGATAGGATATCCAGATCTTTGCTGATCTCTTCAACGCCACAGCCTAGTGCTTTGGCTGGTTCCAGAGGTCAAAGTTTTGATATTGAAGACAGAGATATCCGCCAACCTGATCAAGGTTATCACGCTGATTTACCAACCACAAATAAACTTGATCAATTAAAAGATTGTCAGAACTTGAATCAAAATCTGCAACCTGTAAATAGTAACAGAATAAAATTAAAGATAAAACCTGTCTCACTAGAAACAGGGATTACTAAATCAAATTACCGGCATCATCCTCAAAAAATGGAGCCGCATGAGCCTGTGGAAGATTCTGGAGTCTCTCACGCTGTTAAGGCGGAAAATTCGTGCAAAGCAATTGGCCGTCCCGATTCAGCTTCTGTCTCCTCGGAAGCTCCGTCTGCTCTTCCATCTAGAACAAGATCCATGAAGGCTATATCAAAAGAATTGAATTCTGGGAGCCATATATTTACAGTGAAGGTGGGCCATGGATTGACCAGGGTGTCAGAAAATGTAGGCAACCGTTTCGTTTCTGTTTCTGAAGGGATTCCAAGTTCTGAGAGTCTGGGCTCAAGTTCTAGAAGCCGGCAGGATTTATATCCTTCCTGTGACTTGACATCTCTAAAGGGACGAAATTCTGGACCCCCCATAATAAAGTTAACTTGGTTGATTTTGACAAAACATGATGAAGGAGTCCGGTACATTCCTCAATTAGGTGATGAAGTCGCGTACTTGAGACAGGTATATTGTTATCTTAATTCATACCGCTTCTCCATCTTTCTCTTCCTCGTGCCTTCTGCAGTTTGATTTTCATGTTCTAAACTGTTTGTGATTGCCTCTGTACTTAATTAGGGTCATCAGGAATACATTGAGGCAAACCCTGCAGGGCAGAGAGGCCCTTGGACTTGTATAAAGGGTCTTAAAGCTGTTGAAATTTGCAAGATTGAAAACCTCAATTATGACTTTGTCGCATCTGGAGATAGTTGCTGTAAGATGAAATTAAGAGTTGTGGATCCTTCGTCAGCTGTGTATGGTGAAACGATCTCGTTAACTTTGACAGAACTGATAGACTTTCCTGACTTTATCGTTGAGAAGAAGAGGTTTGATGCTGCTATCAATAGAAACTGGGCTCAAAAGGAAATGTGTCGTGTTTGGTGGAGGAATGAGAACGAAGGTGGTAGTTGGTGGGAAGGTTGCATTCAGTCTGTAAAGGCCAAGTCACCCCAATTCCCTGATAGCCCTTGGGAAAGATACACTGTTCAGTATGTCAATGATACGAACAGTGACTATCAACACAGTCCATGGGAGCTGCAGGATCTGGATGCTGAATTGGAGCACCCTCAGATTGATATTGAGATTAGAGATAAGCTGCTATCTCTTTTCAATAGATTACATCAGTCTGATGGAGGACATCAGGTTATTTTCTGCCGCTGTTCTTCCTTTTCTTTTCTGAGTGTCACATGACGAGTCCATTGGTTATATTGAGCTGAACCTTTCTATGAAACATTGTTTTCTTCTTGGTCTGATCCATTCAAACACTATCAATTTGTGTTGCAGGATCGATATGGAGTCAGAAAGCTAAACGAAGCTTTTAAAAAGTTGGATTTCTTTAACAGGTATCTCTGAGTAAACTCAAAAACCGAGCCTCTTGCTCCCTTCTTCCCTGAGTTCCCTCGTGAAACCATTTTGCATTTCAATCACTTTGAAATTTATGCCTTGCTCCAAGAAGAGACGTTGTAGTCGGTAGTGATTCCTTGGAAAGGAACCAGCTTGTGTTTGGCATAACACGAGACATCAGATTCCTGTGTATCTTGCATGAATATATCAATTTAAGGTAACTGGTGCAATTCAAATGATCAATGATTGTGATCCTCGCAGGTATCCAGTTCCGTTGTGTCCCGAGGTTATCCATGCCAGGTTGGAGAACAACTATTATCGGAGCACGGAAGCCGTGAAGCATGACATTCAAGTCATGCTGATCAATGCTCAGGATTATTTCAAGAAAAACAATGAGCTATTGAGAAAGATTCACCGGTTATCAGATCGGTTAGAGAGAAAATTGTCGGAGTTGTAGGCCATCCCGTACTTAGTCTTTGTTAGCTCTTCTTTACCTATACAAGTTTGTATGTGTTACTTAAAGAATGAACCTCAGTCTGTAGATGACCCATAAAAGGAAGGCTTTTTTTCTTTTCTTTCCTTTTGATGGGAGATTAGGGACTCATCTCTAACTGTTGTAGCTTCATTAGGGATGAACATTTTAAGAGATTACAGGCTCTCTTTTACGAAGTCTACTGTCTCAAAGTTCGGTACATGTCACTATTTCCACTGTTAGAAGCTGACCTCTGATTTTATTCCAATTCCCTCTGTTCAATAAATGAAGTCTCTATCTTACATGGATTTGCATATTTATGATAATGCACTTAGATTAACAATTTCGGTCCTGAATTGTTTAAGATTCTTTTTTATATGTCCTGGAATTATTAGAATTTGGGTTTCACGATGAAAATGTCATACAAATTTGATTTTGTTGAAGCATTTTTATGCTGTTTCTCCAAGATAATATAAAAATAGAAATAATAACTGGAGTTTGGTTCTGGGTGTCTTGAATTTTGGTCAAGTTTCTTTATATTGGAACATAACAAGAAAAAAAAAATCTAGCCGTCTCGTCCTAAAATGACCCAAGATAAAAATTGGGAAGACCCAAGATGAGACAGAATGTGAGAAGAGATAAAACTTACCAACTAATTACCTTGAAAATTTATCCTAATAAATTAAAGTCTTGAAATTAAATTCCATCTATTTAGGCAGCGTTGGAAGTAAAATTTGACTATAAAAAGCGGCTAAAATTGTCTCCTCCCCCTTTTCCTAAACCCTAAACTCACATTCTGCCGGAAATAAAAAACCCTAATTCCCCAAAACAAACCACAACCGAACTTGGAGCCGAAGAAACGGAGAGGCGGAATCGGAAGCGAAATGGCGGGCGGCAAGATAAGGAAGGAGAGGCCGAAGGCGTCTACGACGGCGCCGTCGAAGCACTATCAAGGAGGCATCTCCTTTCACAAGTCAAAGGGCCAGCACATCCTCAAGAACCCCTTGATCGTTGACTCTATCGTCCAGAAAGCGGGCATCAAGACCACCGACGTCATCCTCGAGATCGGCCCCGGTACCGGTAACTTGACCAAGAAGCTTCTCGAAGCCGGGAAGAAGGTCATCGCTGTCGAGCTCGACAGCCGTATGGTCCAAGAGCTCCAGCGCCGGTTCCAGGACTCCCCCCACTCCTCTCGCCTTCAGGTAACCGCACTCCCTTCTCCCCTTCTCTTTCCCGTGCTTACAAGATGGTTCGAGTGGCAGAGACTCGGATACTTCCAGCGATTTTCGGAGTTCGAGTAATCTAGTGAATGTATTAACGATATCTCTGTTTTAGTCCTTTCTATTGTGAATTACATTTTTTTTCCTCCCAAGTTTCACAAAATGCAACTCTCAGGTCCCCTGCGGTTGGTCCTCTCAGGTGCCTTTTCGCCAGAGAAATTTTCTGATTCTGGCGCGACCTGAGAGTTGTATTTTAGCAAACTAGGAGGACAAAAATATGTTATTCAAAACATCAGAGATGTAAGGATTAAAGTGGATATATTGTTTGGGTAGTTGTCCCTTTAATGTTTGATACTGGTTGTACTCTTGTTGGATTTTAGAATCGTGTGGATTTATAAGGCATTTCTGAATTTGATAGATTATCCAAGGAGATGTGCTCAAGACGGACCTTCCGTACTTTGATATATGTGTGGCGAACATTCCGTACCAGATATCGTCTCCCCTTACATTCAAGCTTCTGGATCACAAACCGGCGTTCAGGTGTGCTGTTATCATGTTCCAGAGGGAGTTTGCGATGAGGCTTGTTGCCCAGCCGGGTGATGCTCAGTATTGTCGTCTTTCCGTTAATGTTCAGCTATATTCCAAGGTGTTTCACCTCCTCAAAGTTGGTAAGAATAATTTCCGGCCTCCACCGAAGGTGGATTCCTCAGTGGTAAGAATCGAGCCTAGGAAGCCTGTCCCAAATGTTAATCCGAAGGAATGGAATGGTTTTATTCGCACTTGCTTTTTACGGAAGAATAAGACTCTAGGGGCTCTTTTCTGTTCAAAAAAAGTCATCGCAAATCTGGAGAGGAACTACAAGACCTTGCAATCACTGCAGCTCTCTCTAAACGGTGCCACCACGAATGGTGGTGTTGAGATGGATATCTCACAATTTGGATACGACGATCAAAAGGAAGATCAAGTCATGGACTCAGATGATGACAGTGACGATGAGATGGAGATCGAAGATGGATATACCAGCAAGGGATCTAGCTTCAAGGATAAAGTAATGAGTGTTTTGAAGACGAGCGATTTTGCCGACAAGAGAGCATCGAAGCTTAAACAGGAAGAGTTCTTATACTTGCTCTCCCGGTTCAACATGGCCGGGATACACTTTGCTTGATGACAAGTTTTGTGTATGGTGTTGTCAGTTCAATTGTTGTTACTGGGACTGACCCATTTTTGCTGGTTTCTTCGATGTTCCTAGGGATCTAAGTTATACTGGTCAAGTTGCCGACATCTACATTCCATTTGGAAAATGGCGATTGTTTTTTTTCAATTACTGTTCCTCTAATGAAATTGTGTCACTTGATGATGTTTTTTTTTTAATTATATATTAGTTGGAAATGTTTATACTTATTTTTTTTTTTGGTGATAAAATGTTTATACTTATTTGCCGTTGGATAAAAGAGCTCATCATGTATTGCAAAATTTTATCATCTTTTAATTTTAAAAGTACTGACCGATTCAAAAAAAGTTCAACAGCCAAGGAGCTAATCTTTATGCATATTGCTAACTTCAAATTCAATCAATTAATCTGTATTCAAACTAATTAGGAATAAAACTGGTAATTATACCACAAAGCCCAAGCCCAACAAAGAGGCCCAGAATTCACAACGGTTTCCACTTTGGCACTTTCCCTTTCCCGTCAACAAAAAAGGTTAAATAGTCTTTCGAGACTTAAAAATCTTTACGCACAAAAAAAGAAGAGGCAAAACCCCACTCCTTCCCGTCTTTCCCTTCCCGCCGACGTGCTTCCGCTTCTTTCCGGTTCGGAATCTATCTCTCTCTCTCTCTCAAGTTTGTTCTTAGTTATGGCTCTTTGCGTTTCCATATAAAATTACTGATTATGCCCCCCTTCCATCTTCGAGCTATGGGTTCAGAATTGCAGGTTCAATGGAGGCTTTTAATACCAAAGAAGTTCCTGCTCCTGGACCGGGGCTTCGGGTTAAGGCCTCGATTAAGCTCGGATCGCAGACTTACTGCATCGGTTCCAGCGATGAGGATGTTCGGCTGTCGGCTGCCTTGAGTTCAACCAAGGATGAGATAATGGGGATACTGAAGGAGTACATTGCCTCGCAGAATGTCCCTGATGATGTTCCTGACGAGGTTGATGTGAGCGAGGGCGACGACGAGGAGGAGGACGTCGGGATTCCTGAGAAGCCTCGTGTGAGATCGAAGAAGACGAAGCTTGGTTGAGACTATTCGGTATACCTGTAAACTCTGCTATGCAGTATGCCCTCTTGTTGTAGGCGTGCACCAAATCTTCCTGATTGTCAAAGTTGCGTCTTTCCGTGTCAAGATAGTTTTCGAAGTATATCTAGTGTTCAATTGCATCTTCCTTGTTTGAGATTTTGCCTTGATCTAGGTTTGATTCAGTCCGTACTCCGTACGGGGTTTGTCTGAAAATTTCCTACCATTACTACTAATCTAATCCACTATTGATGAGGGGCTATAATTGCAAGTCTTCTGTACCGTCATATTTTGTTTAAAACATCTGCACTTTGATGGATATAATTGAGGAAATCATGAATAAAGTTGCTGCTTTTGGCTTCAAGTTAAAAATGTATCTTTGCGTATGGTGTATCTTCGTGACTGTTACAAGGATCCCTGTGTTGTGGCTCTAAAATACAAACCGAAACAGACATACATAAACAAGAAACCAGAATAGGCATCGAGAACAATTAACTTTATGACCATCAAAATTGCTCGATCAAGTATGCATACAAACTGCATGCCTTCTCTTCTATTGCCTCTGTGGCAATTTGAATCACTTTTTGCCATTTTTCTTGTGGAATTGTTCTTTCTCGTTGATTCATTCCCCATCATAGTTCTGATGTCAATATTGTTTGGGGTAATACAGTCTCCAAATTTAATTATTTAAACAGTATAGTTGTTAAAGGACAGACCTTGAAGATAGAGTAAAAGTATACTTTAAAAGTTAAGCTTAAATCCCAACTCGAAGAAAGGTACAACTTGTATCATATGGTTTTTCGGGTAGTGTTTAATGTACATTCTCACTGCTAAGTCTGTCATTTCTCCGGCGCTGGATGGTCTTGATGGCATCGATCAACTTCTTGTCTGAGAGTGGTTTGACAATAAAGGCATCCATCCCAGCCTCCCACATCTTGTCAAACTCCTCAGATGTGTTAGCTGATAGTGCAATAATGAGAATATGAAGTCCATAAGGCTCTTCCTCCTTCCGGATCTGTCTCGTTGCCTCGTATCCATCCATTCCTGCAGATATTAACACGAACATAACAAGCAAAGAGAAAAAAGAATAAAATTGAATGTCATTAGAGGATCTGAGTTTAACTCAGATGTAAAGAAAACAGTTTAATACAATCTTCCAAAAGTAAAATCCCTTTTACCTGACAGTCCATAAGGATGAAATCATAAGGTGGCATGCAAGGAGGGCCTTCTTGTTATTGGAAACCTTTCCGAACTAGATCCACTGCTTCTTTGCCATCCTTGCACTCTTGAGCTGTTGCGCCAAGTTTTGATATAATGCAGTTACCAAATTTCCTTAGCACTTCCATGTCCTCGACGAGTAAGGCTGTTTGGCCACTTAGGAGTTGCTTTGTAACGCGCTCTGCCTCCGAAAAGGGAGGCTTGTCCCTCAATATGTGTTCACTTGGCCTGACAAGCCGATTGGAATCATCGCTTGAGCTATCCTCTGATTGGATTTCCCGTTTATGTGCATGCCTACAAGTTTTTGATCGAGCTCCGGAACATGGTCTTGTCTTAATCGGTGGAAGTGTCCTTGAAGAGCTTGCAGGTACATCTGATCCTTCCCTAGATTGAACTGAGCTTTTTTTCTGTTCCAGGTCAATGCCATCGACAAATGAGGCTCCCTCGAATTCGGGTAGAAGTTTCAGCACCTTCTGCAAGAGAGTGCCATGAAAGGGAACTCCTATCAGGTTGATGTCGTTCATGTCTCTTTCATTGTCAATATCGTCTCTATGTGAAGTTGGCCTATCTAACCACACAACCTTATAACAACAACCAGAAAGTCCCCTTTTGAATCCTGCCACAACCTTGTATATATCTTGGAAACATTCAGCCTTGGCATCAATCACCAGCAACACATATCCTGCCGATCCCCGTCTACTAGTAGCGCTAGAATGAGGAAGCATTTGATCGACACCTTCCATGGAACTCAAGGGAAACTCCTTTGATTTCGTACTACAACTTCCATTGCACGAATCCAAATCTGATTTCCCTGAAGAACTGTGAGGCGAAACATGGAACTTACGTTTGATCTTCATAAGTGTGGGATGGAGGTGTTCCGACCGCTCTACCACCGACACTTTGATCCCATTTGCCTCAATATACTTCTGAGAAACTCTGCACCTTTCTTTGTTAGAGATAAACAGCACAACATGAGATGATTCCACCTTGGGACTAAACCCGAGTTTTGTTAACCGAGGACTCAGGGTGCGACTAGCGAGGCCAGATGAAGGAGTTCGGATACTCGGATACTCAGGCCCAGGTATCCCCTTGTGCTGTCAAATAATGACTCCTCTCTACTTTCAAAATCAGACCTCGGCTTGGCTCACACTCAACCAAACCGACAACAAAAACTGACTCCAGCTGAGCTATGTCAAGTTTTTGTTGCTCAGTTTTTTGTTTATATTTGTTAAACTTACGTCAAGTTTTTGTTGCTCAGTTTTTTTTTATATTTGTTAAATTTTTAATTAATTATTATTTTCTGACCCCCAGAATAAAAAAAGGAAAACTTTCGATCGAACCCCCAACCTTCTCGTTTAGAAGGGAGTAAGTAGATTATGTGTTTAATGCCATAGATTATGTGTTTACTAGTGCTAGTCTTTTATCTAAAGCTTCAATTGTATGGCTGAGATATTAAACTTCCCATGAAAGTGATATATCTCATTTGCAGTACAATGTTTAAATACCAAGGAATTTCACTGCTAATTATCTTCTTGATATTCAGGAACTCAGGAAGAGAGGACCACAACTCCACCTTGCCAAGTTATTGAAGGACTTTGAGTATAGTTAACCAGATCAGTTTAGATGAAACCAAGAGATACATTTCTTTCGTGAGATCAAATGCACAGAAGATGTAGCTCCATCTTCCCTTCCACCTTTTTAACTCTTCCTCTCTGTCTATGCCTCCTTTTGGACGAGGGAAATCTTTCCATGATATACCTTCACTTCATAATTACGGCCAAATTTACTATTTGTAAAAAAAATGTTTTTGGTTTTTACAGAAGATAGGCTTCCGTTAGGAATTAAATTTCAATTTTAATAGGAATCGTTAGTACGTATAATTTGTGAATAAAATAGGGAGCACTAGTAAGGTTTTCCTGTTCATAATCTGAAACTCAAATAGAAAAGTATACGACGAGATAAGATCAGAAGTTGTAAAATTGAACATATAGTTAATAAAATTGAATCACGCAAAATAAAATGGGATGTTGTAAAGACAATTAATTAATTTGGTTAGGAAATAACAAGAATTATAATATGTAAGATAATTTGTGTTGGTAGTGAAAATGATTGAGATAATTAATCAGTATTTTTAAGGTACATTTAATTATTGTCTGTAGAATGATGTCAAAGAGTATGTTACAATTTCTAATATAGACAAAAATATAGAAAATAAATAGAACAAATCAGTTAAACACCCAATTTAATAACTGAAAATTTTTATGGTATCAACTTTAACAACTTAGTTGATATTCTCTGCGTGCACGGCCATTTGGATTTGTAATTGCATTTTTGTGATAGTATAACTAATCTAGTTGAAGTTGAACCCCAAGGAACATGACTCGAGGACAGATTTGACACCCCAATCCTATCCCAGCAGAGCAATTCACCTATTCAATTAACAGAGCATTATTCATTAGTGTCATCTATTTATAAGATAGTGAGCACTACAAATAATCTATAATGTCATGTCAAATTTTTAACACCGATTTCCATTCCATTGCTTTAAATTCCACGGCTCACTATTGAGAACACATAGATCAAGGTGAAGCTCCACCTCCCCTCCTTACCCTTTTTTTCTCCTTCTTTCAATAATATAGTTTTCCTCTGAGAAGCGTCCACTGGGTCGCCTGACTCCCTCCCCCCTCGTTATCAACTTGAACTTCAATTTCAACTTCAACTTCAACTTCAACTTGAACTTGAACTTGAACTTGAACTTCAACAACAACTTCAACTTTAACTTGAATTTTAACTTGAACTTCAACTTCAACTTCAACTTGAAGTTCATGTTGAAGTTGAAGTTGAAATTGAAGTTCATATTGAAGTTCAAGTTCAAGTTGAAGTCCAAGTCCAAGTTCAAGTTCAAATTGAGGTTGAAGTTCAAGTTCAAGTTAAAGTTGAAGTCCAAGTCCAAGTCCAAGTCCAAGTCCAAGTTCAAGTTGAGGTTCAAGTTCAAGTTCAAGTTCAAGTTCAAGTTCATGTTGAAGTTCAAGTTCAAGTTCAAGTTCAAGTTCAAGTTCAAGTTCGAGATAAAGTTGAAGTTGAAGTTGAAGTTGAAGTTGCAATACAAGTTCAAGTTCAAGTTGCAGTTGAAGTTGTGGTTCAACTTCAATTTCAAGTTGAAGTTGAAGTTCAAGTTCAAGTTCAAGTTCAAGTTCAAGTCGAAGTTGAAGTTCAAGTTCAACTTCAAGTTCAAGTTCAAGTTGAAGATGAAGTTGTAGTTCAATCAACAAGCCTAATTGTGAATTAACTACTCTACGAATAATCTATCAATCTACTAAAATAAAGATTTAATCAAATTTTTCTTAACATAAAAAAATAAACTGACAGTTTTACATATTAACTTAGGCTCCAATACAACTGTTGCTATACCCAATAAAGATATCATACTTTACGTCAAATCAAAGTAGTGTGACGCACATAGTGTAATTTACTATTTACTTGTTTAGATCCTTTGTCTGGTTTTTTTATGATTACTAAAATCTCTGCTTATCAAATTTTATTTTTGGAAGAAACAAGGTGCGTTGTGACCACTGTAGCTGTAGCTGCTTCTTGGTCAAACCCTAAAGGCCTACAGTCAAATGCTTTTTGATATTATTTGGAGACAATATGCCATATGCAGTTTTATACAACCATTATTTCAAAATATGGTTTTCTAAATGATTTGATTAGTGAGAGAGTAACTCAAAATAAGATTGAGTGTTTATAATAAAAAATTTGGAGGATGCTTAAATGGACTATTTTATTCAATTTTATCAATTAGTTCAAATTTTTTTACGGACAATGTTCGTAATCATAACATACAGATAAGGCTTATAAAGCATTGGAAAAATGAATGTGCAATATTGAGTAGCGATCATTTCAAAGAACTTTGTTTGTTATTCGGTAAAGAGCTTCATGGTTCTATGCGTGAATACAAGTCAAATCTTAGCGTATTTTGACCTACAAAATTGAATATTCCTCCATAGTTTCATGCTTTTATAGCACAAGCTCTCAAAACTGCCAATCCAATACAATCAAAAAAATCCTAACCAATAATAAGACTCTACATCATGATATCTAGAGACAACATATACATTAATTAGGATTTTCATGCACCACACAAGAGAAATAAACACAAACCATTCATCAACATACTTATGATTTTAATAAACTCACATGATATGTGACTCGATGGTGTGCATGCAATTGCAACAAATGAAATGTTTGTCATGTTGTTACTCGATATAGTATATTTACAATTATTGTTAGTATAAACATAGGATGTTGCCAAAACAAAAAAAAATGTGACTCAAATGAAAATATTAGATAAGAGATTCAACTATTCTCGCTCTAGATATTTGAAATTTTGGTAACACAATAAAGTTTGGGGGGGGGGGGGGGGAAGAAGAAATCACTCAACCATCCGAAAGAGAACCTAATCTACATCATTTATTCAAACAGTCTGCTACATAGTTATTTGAGCTAGAGTTGTGAGTTAAATTACAAGAAGGAGGTCTCCAAGAAACCTACAAAGTTTGGAGACCAAAAATTCTAAGTTCCAATCAATAAGGAATCCGGTTGACTGATAAAACACCAAGCGATCTAGCAGTCAGTTTCGATAAGGAATTGGAAAGAGCATATGAACGAGCAACAAGGTTCATTGATATTGGATAGCCATGAGTTCGGCTACTATAGGTAAAGAGGCATCGTGAGATGAAGGAATTGGAAAGAGCATATGAACGAGCAACAAGATTCATTGATATTGGATAACCATGAGTTCGGCTACTATAGGTAAAGAAGCATACAAGATGCCTGAGAGATCATTTTGACATGGCCTTTTGAATCCCGAGGTTACAAGAACCATTAAAGCGGGTGAACGACCAACTATGTTTCGCGGAAAAGATTTTAATCATTTCTTCCTTCTTTTCTTTGAGCATTGTCCCTCAACCATATGAAATTGATTGATTTAATTCTTCCCGAGCTTACTGCCAGCTAAATAAACTATAATCTACTCCTCCATTGATCAATAAAGTAGAATGTATGGATTAAACTATACTATACCATTGAAAGAATTATTCATAGTAGTACCAAACAGAGATAAGTGATCTTTATAAAAAAAAACTAAGATAAGTGATTCACAAAAAGTTCTCTTATATTGATTGTTTTTCGTGTTTATAATTTTGAGTTCAGGCTTAATTTCTAGAAATTATTTTATTAATTTTTGTAGTTTTTATTTATTTATCACTCTTATCATCTGATTATATTTAAATATTATCTAGTTCTAATTTAGCTTGGTATCACTTTTCCAATATTTCTACGTTATTTTCTTTTGTTTTACGGTAGCCACGTTTGTTGACCTTTTTTCTTTATCTTACTTTCTTCAGTTTACATGACAATTATCTCTTGTTTGAGATATAAGTTGTACTAATGTATTTCTCGTATGTTTTTGTAATGGTATTTCAGTTTTGTCAAACTTTTCGACATAAATATTTAACGAAAGTGTTATTTGCACTACCCTAAATTATTCATTTGGTATGATTTTTCATTTATGAATGTGTGATTTTGTATTTTATTAAGTTTGGATGATCATTCTGTATATATTTTCTTGTGTTACTAGATAACTTAAGCTTAGTTAATTTTGGATGATTATTTTAAATTATGTGTCAAATCTTAAGTTGATATAATACCCTCTTGGTACGAAGACAAGGACTTAGTACACTTTTGACTAGAATCCTGATAATACACAGTTAGGTAAGCAATTAATACCTATTCAAAAAATTAAGCCAAACGTACATTTCTTTACAGAACTCAGCACCTCACTCCTTATATACCAATAATATGATATGGTCCAATACAAATTAAGATAAAATTATTTACTGGAGGATTGGCTTCATCATTCTAATCTTGAGGGGCTTCTGTATAAACTATAAAACTGCCTGAACCAAATATGGTAGGATCCGGACTAACATGAAGAAAATAATCTCATCTCGTATTTATTTAGGAAATATTATTGTAGGATACTAACACCGCGAGACTTCAATATGATCAAACTATTGAATAAGATTTAATAATCTGGTGAATCAAATCATTAAATTAATGATAGTAAACAACTGTATCAATATGTTAAATTCATTTTTTGTCACATTTGTTCTCTAAAGTAAGGTTGAGATATTTTCATGGTGATTTGAGAATTGGATGGTATCGTGAAGCTACTGTTGTGTTTGTTATCTCTCATAGAATTAAGACATTTTTATGACAATTTCAAGATAGAATGACTTTGTGAAACTGATATCGATTTTCATAATCATAAACATCATCGTCGATCCAAAAGATTCATTGATTCGTTGCATTTTTTAAAATTAAAATTTTGAACCATAATGCTCATGCACTATAAAAGTAGCACACCATGGTGTACATAGTATTACAATAGTAAGACGTGATTCTCCAACATGGGCCGCACTCGGAAAGACATTGCATATTTGAACATTAGTCGTCCTGATATAGAAAAAGTTGGTGAATATTTTGTTGCCAATCCATTGATTTTGAGAAAAAAATATGACATTGTCTATATCTGTTAATTTTACGAATATTAGAAACGGCATCAATTCTAGAGAAAATTCCAATTTTTACTAATCAATTGACAAACTAAAGTAAATCTTATTCATCTACTATTATTAATACTTGTAACTATAATCAAAATGTTTAAAATAATTATTAATTAAATATCATTAAATAATACATCACGTTCCCTCTGCTCTGAGTCCTCTTGTCGTTGGATATGTGTGTCGGGAGTTTAGAATTTTTAATTTCCACCGTTTTCTTCCCCTTTTAGTACTATATTTTTGCCCCTAAATTATACCGTCACAAATTGTTTCTCCTTGACATCGGGTTGGGTCTCGTGTGGCGTCTCACTCAATTGATGTAAAAAGGTATGATAGGTTATATAGACGAGAAAGCTGCCTGCTCCATTTCAACTTCCACATTGTCAAATGTCTTAGAATTTATTGGACTAGATTTTCTATCAAACTGGAATTTATTTTCAGTGAGTCGAATTTTTTCCTTGCTTCCATTTGGCTTCATATATTTTTTAAAATCTTTGCAATCTCTGCTTCGATAAATAATTGGAACATCATAAACCTTTAATTACCTTTAATTCCTTTTACAGACTAGATAGTCTAATTTGAGTTACCATTTAAAACTATAATTTGTATTCATAAATTTTGTCGAATAAAATATAGAATGATACATTCATAATTAAAATAATTAATACCAAATTTAGAATTTATGAGACTAAAATAATGTTTTGTAATTAAATAGATTGCATATATTTTATGTCAGAAAGATTTGACAAATTTGAAAATATTTTTAAAACTATGATAAAAAAAAAGTATAATAATTACGTTTGTACAGATAAAAGATTTAGATTGGTATGGGACGGTTGACACGAAAATCGTAACATATCTGACCATGATTTAACGGGCGGCAGCCACCACCTTTTTTCCCCAACCACTACCATAAATTACCCCCTGGCGGCTTCTCCACTATTTCTAGTCTTGAACCTCAACAAACTACAACCCCATGGGTCATTGCACTATTTTCTACTCAGTTTTTCTTGTGCGAACAAACTCCCATCATATCTCTTTAGTTTTTTTTTTGGTGATAAGGGTGAGTGCATAGCACTCTTGCATTAAACAGAAATATGTTCGATTACATGATTAACATAAGGTGCTACATCAGCTGCTAGAAGCAGTAAACAACTCTCTGGAGGAACCTCCAATTTACGGGAGCTCTCCATGAGATCAAGGGCCAGGCATGCTAAGTGATCCGCAACCCGGTTATTCTTCCGACAACTGAACAAGACCTGAGTCTGTTCGAATCGGCCTAGTAGGCCTTTACACTTCGTCACGAGGGTGAAAAGAGAATTCTCTCTTGGGATGCCCTCGGTAATATATCCCACAGCTTGCAGGGAGTCTAATTCCACCACCAATCTTCTTATTTCCAGTTCATGCGCTAAATTTAGACCTTGCCAAAGGGCCCATACTTCAGATGTAATTGCGTCACAAAAACCATTTGCCTTTAGGAAACCCGATACCCAACTTCCTTCTTCATCTCGAATTAAACCTCCTCCTCCTGCTCTTCCTGGGTTGCCTCTCGATGAGCCATCCACGTTAAGCTTGTGCCATCCCACCGGAGGTGGCCTCCATCCTTGATACTCTGTCGGTGTTGTTATTAACTGCTTGGTCACATTACTCCCCCATGCTTCTGCGAAGGCCTTTGCTTGTTCTTTAATGAATATCTTCCTATCTCCAATTTCCTTGCTTGTTCCGAATACCTCCATATTACGCCATCTCCACGCCCACCAACACGTCGTAGCAAAAACTGCATTCCACGGCTGGTTAGATTGGTAATAGTCACTCGCTTCCACATTAGCCTGCAGCCATTTTCGGGGTTCCAGATTGAAGAACAGGGACCACTTGCTTCTAGGTAATAAACTTCTCCATAACTTACTCACACATGGACAATCTCGAAGTAAATGGATTAGTGTTTCTGGTCTATCTCGGCATAGGGGACAATAAGGGTTTGCTGCAAAGTTCCTCCGTACCCTTTCTTTGTTGGTCATTATTCTACCCTTGACACATGTCCAGATAAAGTATCGAATTTTCTCCGGAACTTGAATACTCCATATGCACTTCCACTTCACTTCCTGGTTTACTTCGTTCCTGACCTCCCCACAATTTGCTAAATAAGCTGACTTTGTTGAAAATTCCCCATTTCGTGAGTATTTCCAAGCTAGATGGTCTTGTGTTCCTCCCGGTACATCAACAAAGGTTGCCTTTATTTTCAAGCTCCATGCTTCAGGTAGAACTTCATTAAGCAGGTCCCACTTCCATCCCGTTTGCGTGTCCCAATAATCTGATACCATCTTTGTCATATGGTCTTGTGTGACATTAAATCCTTCCTCTATCAGCGGGCCTTCATCGGGTATCCATGCGTCTGTCCAAAAATTTATCAGTCTCCCATCACCTACTGACCACCTAATACCTGCTTCAAGTTGCCGTGTAATTTTTGTTAAGCCGCACCACACCACAGATTGCCTCCTAGATGGCAGAGGAAAGTCTATTGGTTGTGAGAGTTTAACATATTTAGTCCGAAGCACTTTAACCCAGAGTTCTTCAGTTTGGGTGATGTACCTCCACCCTAGTTTAGTCACTAAAGCATCATTTGCTTCCTTTGCGCTACGAATACCCAGCCCTCCCATGTCTTTCGGCTTACACACTTCATTCCACTTGATCAAGTGGACTTTGCGTTCCTCTTCCGAATCACCCCAAATGAAGTCTCTACTAATCTTGTCCAGTTTTTTGCAAATCTCCCGTGGTAAATACATAACTTGCATAGCATAGAAAGATAATGAGGATAGGACTGACCTCACAAGCGTAACCCTCCCTGCCATCGTTAATTGTTTGGCCTTCCATCCTGTTAACTTTGCCTGAGCTTTCTCTGTGAGATACTGAAAAGTATCTTTGTTGACTCTTGAATGAATGGCAGGTATACCCAGGTACTTTCCCAGATTTGGAGTCGTTGGTATGCCCAATTTGGCACTTAGTAGCTTGCGGGTATCTCTGGAGACATTCGGGGAAAAGAACACCCTTGATTTCTCCTCGCTTATCTTCTGTCCTGATGCTTGACAAAACTCTAACAAACCTCGTTTGATAAGATCGACTTGGCCCACTGATGCCTCTGCGAAAAGGATGATGTCATCTGCAAACATCAGGTGCGATATTTCTGGTCCATTCCGTGCCACTCTTACCGGTTTCCAAACCTTCGTACTAGTCATCTGTTTAATCCATTGCGCTAATCGTTCCATGCAAAGAACAAAAAGATATGGCGAGAGTGGATCCCCTTGACGAAGTCCTCTTTCAGGTCGGAATTCCTCCGACATCTCTCCATTCCATAGTACCTTCATCGTTGCTCCTCGAACACAGTTCATGATGACATTGGAGAGGTAGTTATGTATGCCTGCATCTAACAGTGTTTCTTCAATAAAGTCCCATCGTAGCTTATCATAGGCCTTCTCAAGGTCTAGTTTAATTGCCATCCAACCTTTAAGTCCTCTCTTATATCTTAGCGTGTGTAATACTTCCTGCAAAATAACAACATTGTCAGCGATTTGCCTCCCAGGGACAAAGCTTCCCTGAGAAGGCGAGATGAGACTGGGTAACTTGGGTTTAATTCGGGCTACAATAATTTTGGTTAAAATTTTGTAGGTTACATTGCAAAGGCTAATTGGTCGGAAGTGTTTCATGGTTTCAGGTGATGGGATTTTTGGTATGAGGGCTAGGAGGGTTTCGTTTATTTTTTGAGGTAGTTTACCCAGTTCGAAAGCTTCTTTTATGTAAGTGAAGAGGCTGTCTTTAACTGTATTCCAGCTTCTTTGAAAGAATATAGCGTGGAAACCGTCGGCTCCTGGAGCTTTGGTTGGGTCCATACTAAATACTGCCTCTCGGACCTCTTTAATGCTCACTGGTTTGGATGCTTGCCTTTCCTCTTCTTTGGACCACTTTTCAAAATGTCCTCTCGGCCACTGGATCAAATTTGACGAATGCTCCAGTTTGTACAAAGATCTGTAGTAATTAAGAGCTAGGTGTTCCAGTTGTGTAGTATCTATAATCCAATCCCCTGCCTCATTTTTAAGGCTTTCCACCTTATTTCTCCTCCGCCTGATGATGGTTGAAGTGTGGAAAAATTTTGTGTTCCTATCTCCTTCTTTAATCCATTTCTCCCTAGACTTTTGCCGCCATATTATCTCCTCTTGACTTAGCACTTGTTCCAGCTCCTCACGTAGTTTGCATTCCAGGTTGAGCAACCCTTTATTCGGCCTCTCTTCTAAAACCTTTTGAAGTCCGCTCAGCCGGGCATAGATCCTTTTTTTTCTTTGTTCAGTGTGACCAAAAATCTTGGCATTCCATTCTTTTAATTCATGCTTCAGATGCGATAAAGCTTCTTCAATCTCCGCATTAGCATTCCAATTAGCTTGGACAGTCGTTGTAAATGTGGGATGGGACAGCCATGCCGCTTGAAATCTAAACGGTCTTCTCCCTTTATTTCCACTATCCTTCAGAGCATACTTAATTAACAGGGGACTATGATCCGATTGGTACTTGGCCAAATGTCTAACCGAGCCCTCAGTCCAGTGGACTCTCCAATTCCGATTACAAAGAGCTCTATCAAGTCTCTTGGCCACTCTTTTGTTTTGTCCTACACTTCGGGCCCATGTATAAGGTGAGCCTTTAAACCCAAGATCGATCAATCCTGTTTTGTAAATCCACTCGTGAAATCTCTTGTCGTGAGGTCGAAGGACTCCTGACCCTCCTTTTCGCTCCTCCATGGTGGTAATTGCATTGAAGTCTCCGGCCACTAACCAAGGCGTCGAGTCCCTGGGTGCCAAACCTGCTATCGTTTTCCAGTATTCTTCATTCCCAGTCACTGGCGGTAGTGCATAAACTATAGTGATGAGCGATTGCCTCCCGTTCATGTATTTAATTTCAGCATGAAGAAAGTGTTCATCTGTTCTTAGTACTCTAACCTCCATATCTTGATTCCAAAGTAACCAGATGCCTCCACGACGACCTACAGCTTCAACTCTGCGAAACTTCCATCCCAGTTTATGACAAACTTCATCAGCTGACCTGCCACTAATCTGAGTCTCTAGCAGAGAAGCTAAGCATATCTTATATTCTTTAGTCAAGAACTTGAAAGCTCGAAGAAACCCCGGTTTCCGAGCCCCGCAAACATTCCAAATAAGTGTGTTAAAATCCATAAAATCCATCTTCATATGTACCCCTTTCGCTAACTGCTTAATCACTCATCTCTTGCATAGAGGAGAGTGTAGTTTCCTGGCCTCCTTCATTATTCTCCTCGTTCAAAGGGTCTACATCAAACCCTTCTTCCATCTGGTCAAAGTTTTCTAACTCCTGATTGGGTTGGTCTAGCCTGGTGACTGTGTCTACTGGGTTAGGAATTTCCCCAGGATGGGGTGGAGCAGGCGATGTGTCGTTGTTGGATGGGGTGAGTAGTATTTGGTTTGTTTGGTTAGTTGGCAATAAAGGTGCTACGTTTAGGGATAAACTTGGCAAGGTTGTTTGCTTGGTGAGGCTGGTTGTAACGGCTGGGTTTGGATTTATATTCTCCTTTCTTGGCTTATATCGGGCAAGTGCTTCGTCTAGCTTGGTGGCCAAAAAGGATTCTCCGCTCCTTGCTCTTTTCTGTGATGCGCTTTGGTAGATAGCGGACTGGGTTGGGGCTAGAGGTTTAACATGTGTTTTTGTTTTTTTTGTGGTTTTTTTGGGTATGGTTGGGTTTTTGGTCTGGGAGGGGCCAGCTATGTTAGGGAAGGTGCGAGTTGTGTCAGGAGTTGGGGTCGTACCAGTAGTGACCTGTTCTTCCTCATTCCGTGGGACAAGGAGAGGCTCATACCTATTGCCAGTAATTTGCTCTGTTCTCTGGAATGCTGCCCTTACAGTTTTTCCTTTCTTGGTCACCAAATTCCATGGGCCCAATGTTGCTTCAACTGCTCTGGAGCTGGAAGAGTTGTTGCTATTTCTTTCCTTACCACCTACTTCAGTTGGAGCATCCTTCTCGCCATTGAAAACAGCATTCTCCCCGGCAGTGGTAGCTTGTGTTTCCTTACCAACACCAGAGTCTGCATTCTCTTTCGCACGCCGATGGCCATAGACACATGCTTCTTGTAGGTGACCATAGCGACCACACCCAAAGCAAATCGTATGGAGACCTTCATACTCCACTCTTTGTATCTCACCATCAATCCGGATTTCCCCTATGAGAGGGGCTGTTAGGTCCAGTTCCACACAAAAGCGAGCAAAGCAGCCTCGCACTTTGTTTTCGGTATTTGGGTCCAACTTGATAAGTCTTCCTATCATAGCAGCAGCACTTCTAAGGAGATTCCCATGGTAGTGGTGCACATCCAAATTGGGAAACCTCACCCACACTAGGGTCTTTGTCACCTCTCTTTCTGATGGCTTAAACTCCTTTGTCCACGGGGTCACCGTAATATAATGATCTAGATACGTCCATGGACCCCCAGTCGTTGCCTTATGAAGGTCGTAGTCATCCTCAAAGCATACAAGATAGTAGCCATAAGGGAGATCCACTAACCTTATTGCGCCTTTTGGGGACCAAATCTGATGGATTCGATTTAAAAGGGCTCTGTAGCCCACAGATCTCCCGAGCACCTTGAGAAAGGCCGTCTTCTTCCATGGTTCTTCCAACTTATTCCTGGCATCTTGTGTAAGCACTAGAGATGGCCGAGCTGGATCTGTGATTAGATCGATGGACACTAACCCAGATGCCAGCCAGTCTTCTTCCTCCTCTTTGAAGTGTTGGGTTGGAAATTCCGGTTTTCCTTGCATCGAATCTTTGTAGCTCCTTCGTGGAAGGGAACTTTCAGAACTGGGATTTGAGCTTGGTGTGGGGTGGGTGGTTGTGTGGGTATGGGTATGGGTCGGACTTGGGGTGGATGAGGTGGGTGTTCCTATTGGGCTCTGTGGGGAGTGGTTTACTGTGTTCGATGTTCCAGATCCAGGGGCGATCGGGGAAGGGTCTTCATCGGGCGGTCTAGGGGGAAAGGGCTGATTGGTGGGGTTGGGTGGCGCTGGGTGGGGGAATTCGGGGTTCATGACAGAAATCGGGAGTAGGTCTAATCCTTAATTACGCCTGCACACCCATCATATCTCTTTAGTTGCCGTAAAAACATATGCACATTCCCATAGACTTCCGGCCAAAGTATCTAAACTAACCTGAATTGTTACCCCAAAGTAGGTATCCAGACTTTAGATGTTATAAATTTTGAGTAAAATGTGGTATTTAATTATTTATACAATGTAGGTATTTAATTATTTATAAAATTTGGAAATAAGATGAATATATATTGAAAAGTAGGGAGAAGTATAATTATCTTATGGTTTGATAATTTTTAAATAGTTGACCAGGATTAAATATTTGAAATTAAAATAAAATAAAATAAAAGAAAGCAAGAGTTGGTTGTGTTCAATAGGAAATATTAATGAGAGAAATAAACTCATTTTGTTGAATATCTTAAACAAAATAAAACAAAAGAAAGTAAAAAATTATAAATAAAAGAGAAAAGGTGAAACAGAGGGAATAAAGAGGCCAAACGCGGCCAACTAGTAGATTGACACAAAGTAAAGAAAAGATAAACTTGCGTTTGGAGGAGGTTGAAATTTCATGGGATCAATATTATGGAGATCCATTATTTCTAGGAAATGCGTAACAAAAGGGTTCCCGAAAAAAAGTAATGATAAAAAAACTACTAAGAAGCCAAAGGTGGGGAAAGTGCATAACGTTTGAATGCCTATTTTTCATTTAATAAACTCAAATAAATTGACAAATTAATTAGAAAAAGTCATGAAAAGATAGTTGAAATGATAAGGAATCAAGTTTGTACAGTTAAAGTTTATTTAGCTTTATAATAGACCATACCATATTTTTTAGGGTTGATAATGTTATGCAGTAGAAGTTCGTCATAAAAATCGTTAATATGTTGATTTTTAAAATACCAAAAAATATGATAGGGTATCAATCTTTCATCTAACAACATGCTGAAAATGACATGAAATACAAAATCCTTGCTTTTTTTATTCATCATCAATTAAGTCACTAAAACAATAGCGTATATGTCCTGCTTATAGAAAACAAAAAAAACTATAATTTTTCTATAATTAAAATTCTTCATAATAATCACAATGCTATAGATAATTACTAATATATTTTTATCTTTATCTTTATCATTTGCTACTAGTTGGAGAAATTTCTCTTCGAATTCGGTGTGGTCGATCAGTTTGAAATATTCTTATTTATACTCTTGAATATCATTCGTTTTCCGTTGAATTAACCATCGAATTATTTAAGAGTATTTTTCTATTTTACAAAATAATTATTTTTGTTTGTTGAGAATTAATTTTAATATTTTTGAAATTTATTTAAAATTATATTTGTGTTTAATATACTTAATTATAATAAAAAGAAAACAAAATAACTACACAAAACACACCAGATTTTCCTTAAATAACCCAACACCTCATTTGTTACGTAGAATGATATGATATGACCCAATACAAAATTAAGATAAAATTAACTACACAGAACCTGTAGAGTCGTAATTATTCAACTAGAGGAGCGTCTTCATCATCCTGATCCTGAGGAACATCTCTAACCCACAAAATCACATAAACCAAATATGGCAGGACCCATACTAATATGAAAAAAAAATTCTCATCCCGGTTTTGTTTAAAAAAATCTAAGTTATGTTGCATAACCAATAATATTGTCTTAACATATTCGTACGTGCTTAACCTAACATTGCTAAATGACAAGTTTTATTACAAATGTTTGAGAGAAAATTTTATCCATAAAACCCTTATCATTTAACATATATTTTTAATATGCAACATAAGTCTTTAAAGGTAAATTTTTATACTTAGGTTACACTGACCAACGATTGATCCGTGAACATCCATCTAGTCATATATGCATTGCACCGCTATACTAAAATATTATTTAATTATCCTGAAGTAAACTTATACTATTATCTTTGGTAAGATCTATGATTTATTTAAATTTGGTTTAGAGTCCATATTTTTTAACGAAATATTAGTCTAAAATCTCTAATGTCTAAAATATATATTATTTTCATGCGTTTTAAAGCAAACCTAGCTCTAACATTAGGGAGCTCAAAACAATATTATAAACAATTTTCTTAAGCCAGAGATGCTATTACAAATAAAAGCATAAAATAAGAACCTAAAATAATTTACCCTAATATATAATTGATCACATGGATCCTTACAAATTACTTTGATAATCTATGAGTAAAATAATAACAAAAAGAAAAAGAAAACTAATAAAAGACAATCTAAGAATATTTTTTCTAGTATATTCACTTCTTCCATTATTATAGAGATTCAAATTTATGTGAAATTATGCTTATTGCTGTATGGATATCCAAACAACATACAAGATATCTAAAGGTCACTAAATTCAATTTTTTTACAAATGTCGACGAGAAGAATTCTTTCAACCTAAAGTTATTTTTTTTCACAAACATTACAACTTATATCAAAAACCTCTAGCAAATTATTATATATATTTTTAACAGATAAATTTAATTAGAGAAAATTTTAGTAAATAATAATACTAGTATTCTTGATAATTTTATTAATAAAATAATATGTCAAAATATTGAAGTATCGCCATAAAAAAAAACTCTTAAATTCTAGAGGTAACATTGTTTATGTACCCATATATCCTCCTCCTCCCCCATGATAATAAAGCTCTCCTTTTTTCTTTATCGTGTGTCTCTAATTCGGAGAAAGTTGATAATTTCTTGGCTCCTCAGACTGCTTATGTTGTAAATTTTCCGTGTATTTTTTTTTAGTTTGTTATTGCAAATTCGGGGTAGGTCATAAAAAGTAACCAGATCAGTTTACAATAGAAAAAAAATTGGTTCAAGTTGCTCACGTCCCTGAAGTGACGGTTAGTTATTGTAATGCCAAATTGAATTAATTAATTGAATTATTCACCCAAAAACTTTTTAATTAATTGAATTCATTAAATCACCCCAACCGTCATCTATCTCTCCTTCACACTCTTTACTTTCTCTATCTTTCCTTCCGTTGGATAAAAACCCTAGGTATAAAACAACTAGCGGCGAGTTGATTTAAGTACGTTCGCCGCGGATCTGGCGGGTTAGTTGGATGTCCTTAGGCATGATGGTGACTTGCTTGGCGTGGATCGCACAGAGGTTGGTCTCCTCAAAGAGTCCGACGAGGTGGGCCTCGGCCGCCTCCTGGAGGGCGAGCACGGCGTGGCTCTGGAACCTGAGGTCGGTCTTGAAGTCCTGGGCGATCTCACGCACCAGCCTCTGGAACGGAAGCTTGCGGATCAGCAACTCCGTGCTGTTCTGGTACTTCCGGATCTCGCGGAGGGCAACGGTTACTGGACGCTAGCGGTGGGGCTTCTTCACTCCGCCGGTGCTGGGAGCAGATTTCCTTGCAGCCTTCTTCTTTCTTCAGATCACAAACTCTCTCCCTCTCTCTCTCTCTCTCTCTCTCTTTCTTCATATTCTTCAGTTCATTACTATTAGCTATTATGTTGAAAGCTGAGCTTGAGGTTAAACTTCTACCTTCGTGATTATTTGAATTTAAAAAATTAACTATAGTATATATATTTCGTTAGCTATAATATCCTTGCAACTTCATGGTTCTTTTTGTAATGAACTAGGCGACACCTCGTAAACTCAGCCTTATACCAGAAACATTTGTCTATTAGTTAAAATTGTCTTATCTTCGTGCATGCAGGATCCCAATTGCAAAATATAGAAGCACAAAAGAGATCTCCTGTCAAGCTCTATGAAGAACGAATGTGGATAATGCACGAGGTAAATTTTGAGTTATGGTTCATTAATATAATTATCCTTGATAGAAGAGTTGGTACAAGAGTATTTTTAAAAGCCTTGTTTTGGTCATAATGGTTAATCCTATTATATATAAAAATATTAAGATGAGATAAATATTTAAATAGAACAAAAGAATCAAAACTTATAGAATATAGTACATGAAAAGCTCAATCTAAAATTTAAAATTTTCATGCTAGCATCATTATATAGTCTGAACAAAAATTATTCAATATTTTAAAACTCGTGATCTGTTGAAATTCGGTTTGATAGTCTATACACTTCCAAAAAAATAACTGTAGTATATATTTTTCGTTAGCTACAATATCCTTGCAACTTCATGGTTCTTTTTTAATGAACTAGGTGACACCCCCTAAGCTCAGCCTTATGCCAGAAATATTTGTCTGTTAGTTAAAATTGTCTTTTATTTGAGTTGTTTGATTATCAGATATAGAGATCGAGTTAGAAAAAAAAATTAAAAAATGCCTATAATACTCCAGTATATTTGAGTTGTTTTTTTATTGTAATTGTTAAATTTTAAATGTAATGTTATACGACTTTTTTTTTCCAAAACCTTTTATTTTCCAGCGGTTTCAGTAAAAACCACGGGATGTTTTTGTTAATGTGTATTAATAAAGTTGGTAGTTTTTGTTCCCAACAATAAAATGTAATAAAGTTGGTGGGTGATTTTTGGTTACATATGAATTAAATTTACTTAATTGTCCTCATTTCTTTGAGAAAAAGTAGGGGTAAATATGTAATTTAAAATAAATTTAGCTATTTAAACATGTTATAATGCATGTGCTCCTCTTCTTCTTCTTATCTTACTCATTCTTACCTTAGTCTACAAAGAAAAAAATTAGCAAGTCAATATTCTTATCTTATATCAAGAAATAACTGCAAAAAATATTAATAAAAGAATAGTTAGTTCAAACTTTAAGATGGGATCACAAGTTAATAATAATAAAGTCATGAATTTTGGAATACAAGTTGTACCATGTTTTCTGTGTCTCGGATCTTAAGAGTACTATTTCTTATAAAATGTTAGTTTTCTGGTTAGTCATGTTCCATATATTTTTATTTCATCATTTTTCTTCTTCTTAAAACATGGTTATTCTTAAAATATGGTCTATTTCTTATATTTTTGTTTGAGCTTGTTCATAAGTCATTTCTTAAAGATTTTGATTTTTGTGGTCCATTTCTTCTGTTTTTGTTTAACCTTGTTCATAAGTTATTTCTTCTATAATATTAGTTTTCTAGTTAGTCATGAACTTCGTACGTGTTTTTATTCAATTTTTTTTACTTAAAGCATGATTTTTTTTCCAAGCTAGTTCATAAATTATTTCTTAAATAACGTTGTGGTCTGTTTGTTTATAATGTTTGTAAGATGAAGCTTGGGTAGTTTAACGATAGACGATTATATAACGAAATTGCCAGTGGGCAGAAGGACCAGGCAAGGGAGGGTTTAGCTATACAAGGGACTCCTTGAACATAAAAAAAAACGAGAGCAATGATCTTGCAGTAAGAACGACGAGAACGAAGGATCCAAGTGGAAGAAGGTGAGGTGAGCGAAGAGGAAAAGAGCAAGGTTGAGGTACGGTTATTTTGTTAAGTGACAGTGAGGAGGACTTTATATTTGTAGAGGAGAGAGATGTTAATACTGGTGACGTTAAAATTGGCTGTGAGGAGAAGGACTTTATATTTGTAGAGGAGAGAGATGTTGGTATTCTTTACGTTGAAACTGACAGTGAGGAGGAGAACTTTATATTTGTAGAAGAGAGAGATGTTTATACTGGTGATGTTGAAATTGCCACTAGCATTTCCTAATCTAATTCCGAAAACAATAATATCTATGAGGTTGAATTAGATTCGTCTTCCAAATTAGATTCGAAAACCCTACTGGCAATTTCAACGTCATCAATACCAACATCTCTCTTTTCTACAAATATATAGTCATTCTCTTCACTGTTAGTAACAATGTCACCAGTACCAACAATCTTTCACCTCTATAAATATAAAGTCCTCCTCACTATTAGTTTCAACGTTATCAATATTAACTCTTTCTCCTCTACAAATATAAAATCTTCATCCTCACTGTCACTTATCGAAATAGCTGGTACTTCAACTTTGCTCTTCTCTTCTTTGTTCACCTTCTTCCTCTTAGACCATTCGTTCTCGCCATTCTTACTGCAAGATCCTTGCTCTCGTTTCTTCTTACGCTCGAGGAGTCCGTTCTATAGCTCAACCCTCCCTTGCTTGGTCCTTCTGTCCACCAGCAACTGCACTATATAATCATCCATTGTTAAGTTACCCAAGCTTCAACTTACAAACATTATAAACAAATAGACCAAAACGTCATTTAAGAAATAACTTATGAACTAGCTTTGACAAAAAAATAAAATAAAGAATGCTTTAAGTAAACAAATTAAATAAAAATATGTACAAAGTTCATGAATAACCAGAAAAGTAATATTATAGAAGAAATAATTTATGAATAAAGTCATACAAAAACAGAAGAAATAGACCACAAAAGTCAAAATATTTAAGAAATGACGTATTAACAAGCTCAAACAAAAACATAAGAAATAGGCCACAAAACCTTTAAGAAATAACCATGTTTTAAGAAGAAGAAAAATGAAGTAAAAATACATGCAACATGACTAACCGTAAAACTAACATTATAGAAGAAATGATACTCTTAAGATCTGAGACACAGAAAACATGGTAGAGCTTGTACTCCAAAGTTCATGATTTTATTATTATTAACTCGCGATCCCGTCTCAAAGTTTGAACTAACTATTCTTTGATTAATTTTTTTGCAGTTATTTCTATATATAAGGTTAGGCTGCTCACTTACTAATTTTTTTCTCTATACACTAAGGTAAGAGTGAGTAAGGTAAGAAGAAGAAGAGAAACGCATGCAACATAACGTATATAAATAGCATTTATTTTAAATTACATTTTTTACCCTTACTTTTCTCACCCACCACCTTTATTACACTTTATTACAAGGAAACAGCTACCGACCCCAACTATACTACATATTGCCAAAACCACCAGCCTGTGGATCAGGAACCTGGAGTTGCTCAGTTGACTACACACTCCATTCTAAACGAGAAGGTTTGGGGGTTCGATTCCTTGGGATAGCGAAGATTTTCTTTCTTTTTATTCTGGGGACAGCAAAAGTTTTCCCATTTTTTATACTAGATGTTCGAATAATAAGATTTTAAATAAACTTTAACAAATAACAACAAGAACTTGACGTAGCTACCCCTTCCATCCTAGAGAGAAGGCCTGGAGTTCGAACCTTGGTGATGCCGAGCCCAAAACCACATTTTTTGTTGCTGGTTTGGTTGAGTGTGAGTCGAGCTGAGTGCTGTGGTTGAACTGAGTCTGGTTTGGCTGCGGGTCAAAAATGTTTAAAATGACGCGTATCACGTATGCACAAACCCGTTACAGCTATACTTTTAAAATTCATCATCATCTTATCCACAATTATCTTGTCTTATGACACTATTATTTTATATGTGCTCCAATATTTTATTAATTCAAAATAACATATTGTCCGAGCAAAATCCGTTTTCGGTGATATTCGCTTCAATTTATGTAACTTGAATATTAGTTTATATTGACTATCAAGATATGATATCTAAAGTAATTGCTAACATTTTCGTAGTCTAAAAGAAAAAAGAGATAATAAATATATAAAAAAAGGTTTAAATATTGGCTCTATCATAATATACAAAATGAACTTATCAAAAAAATTATATCTTAATCAATGTGGATTGAGTTTGATGTTTGGAACAATCAATTTTAAATAATAAGTAGTTGGAGTGAAATTACTAGACTAGGAAAGCTTACCCTATGTTCATCGGGGAAAGCATGACCTTCTTTGAAGTTGCGGTATAGCCCGGTTCATAATTCTGCAAGGAAAACGAATTCCGCATTTAGACTATAAAAATTGGCTTGCTCTCGGAATTCCATTTCACGAGTAACGGTAAAAATTTAAAAATCTGCCCGTTGTAAAAGTTCCAACTTTTTTTTATCTTTTGGTGTTTCCTTAAAAGGTATAGCTCAAAAAACATCATAAAAGAACTGTAATATTTTTTTTGAATTGAACAAAGCGAGAGGAAGGAAACAGAGACTTGATTGGACTTCAGAAAATTAAATGAAAGCCGACGTTAGCTTGAACTGAAGTAAAGAATACTTTTCTTAAAAATTTAAACGAAGTTCAAGTTTTACACGACTCAAATAAAAAACAGATAAAACAATAAATCCCAACCAAACAGCGACAGTTGTAATATTTTCTTTTCTTGCTAATTTTTTTTAAGGTAGATATAGTCCAGGAGACAAAACAAACTGGATGTCCTTAAACAGGTGTTGGGTTAAATGAAAAATGGAACTCGACTATATTATATTATACTCTTAATATAACAAACAACAATCTAAAGCAAACACTTCAGAATAGTGTAATCTCATCACCAATAACCAAAAACGGAAACCAAGTGATCAGACAAAGAAAATAGAATAAGGACAAAAGGGAGGGAAAATAAATAATAATAATGATTAGGAAGCGAGCCAACGAAAATAACTTGAATCAAGTCAATAAGATACTCGAATAAAAAATAATGGTTCTCTAACCGAATTTGAAATTAAATTAGATATGTATCACATGTCACGTCATTATGACTTCAATAAAATGGAATGTTCGTGTCAAACATTATTTTGTCAAAGGTGCATGGACATGTGGCCGGACAATTATCCGGACTGCTGAGACTTAAAATATCCAAAAAAATAAATCACACAAACTGAATTTAAGAAGAAAAAGCTACACTATTTTTTTTAGAAATTGCAAAACCACAAGGTAGTTAATTGTGTTTTTCTCCATTTTTTTGAAGATCAATACTATACGAAAGTCTACAAAAATTGAGACCATACATAAGCACGATTTTTCACTGCCGTCCTAAACAAAATATCATTCAATCATAACTGTTAGAACTGTTTGAGAATATATAAGTGAATCAAGAGTAAAACTATTCAAATAGACATAAACTAAATATTTCGTACTTATTATAACATAATTGATCAATTATCTAAGTAAAACTATTCAAATATACATAAAAAGCTATTAATCGTAAGAGAACAAAACCATTTCAATATATTGAGAAAAACTGTGTAGATGTCCAACATGATTTTCTACAAAAATATACATGTACATGATAAAAAATTAAAGAGCTACCAACTTATGGTGACGTGACAGACATTAGGCAAACTGGGTTCTCTACGATTATCGGGGCTATATGGCACTATTTCTTTTACACTTACCTAAATGAGATCGATTTCCGGCCGTCCACCTTAGATATCATTTTGGTGTCCACGTCCGATGCAAAAATACCAACGCCTGACGTCGGACATTTGCCTGAGCCATCAATGCGCTGATGCAACGAGTATCGGAATAATACCATAAATCTCTAAACATTCCCCCAATTCAAAACGTCTCTCAAGTTGGTTTACATATTTTACTAGTACCTAATATGCACCAAATTTCCAGTAGGTGCAAATTTTTTGGGATAATATTTTTATCAAGGTCAGTTATAGCCTTATACGTAGTATGAAGGAAACTCTTACCTATTGACAAGTAATTTTCGGTGGATAAGTGGTAGATTTGTAGTACATTGCGCCAGGTTTGGATTTATTTGGTTGTAATGCTACAATTATCCTTTAGAAATTATTAATGAAATGAATAAGCATTTACCCCTAAAAATGTTATTCACCCAATAAAAGAAACTAATAGCAAATTAGAGTTACCACCAAGCAAATGCAGATAATATTTACAGCTTTCCTTAGAACTATAGCACTCCAAATTAAGTATTTTCGTCTTTCAATGGTGTATTTTTCATTTGTTTATAATATTCAAAGAATTTCCTAAAACAATTCAAGATCTTTTTGATATGGATGATTTCGTTGTAAGCTCTTTTATTTTCCAGCTGCAAGAACCAACAATTGAAAAAATAACTATAGCAAAAGGTTTCTATCTATGATGTAATTACAAACAATTGACATAGTAAACAAAATGTTGTCGAAACACATCCAAAGCAACCGGAAAAAAAAAAATGAAACCCATACATGGGTTTATCTAACAAGATCTAAAAATCATGTACCCAGGTGATGGGTAAAAAAGGACTCAACACAGGTGAATGGTAAAATATCTTGAACAAACTTATTATAAAACCTAAATCCTGCATTTTTCCATCATCTTTATTGCACAAAAACATTTTCTGTGGCAGTTATTACTCGACCAGGCACAAGTACGACTTAATCAATCAAGTAATCGAGATTTGACATTACTCTGCCTAACAAATCTCAACATTTCTAGAGTAGAGAATTCACATTCTATAAACTTAGAATTGACAATTAATTCCTTGCTGGAACTGTAATATCATTACTAACTTCGATCAAGTAGAAAAAATGAATTACTTTAATGACAATTCGAAGTAAGACCAGAGGTATGTACTAATCAGCTTCATGCAGAGTAAAGTGTAGGGAAGCAAGCCCATTACTTGCAGGATCAGCAGGGAAAAGGTATCGACAAGCAACCCGATGACTCAAGGACTAAGTTAATCGAACATAAGTAAACCCGGAGACTTGCTGGGCACACAAAAGGGCTAAATACAAACCTAACTGCAGTTGTTCAAGTGCTACAACTCTTGCGAAGTCACTTCCCTAGTAGGTATCCATAGTACGCCAGGTTATCGATACTATAAATGAAGGAAATAAGAAAGCAGGAATGTAAAATGGGATACTGGATTAGGGACGAAGGCAGCAGAAATATTGCCGCAAAACAAAACCCGCGAGTATCCATAGTATGCAAGGTTACCGATACTAGAAATGAAGGAAATAAGAAACCAGGAATGTAAATGGGATACTGGATTAGGGACGAAGGCAGCAGAAAAATTGCCGCAAAACAAAACCCCCGAGTAAAACAAACGAAAAATTTAAAATACCAACGAGAAAAGACAAATCGTCAAACTGAGTTAAATGAAAGGCAATCAAAAGAAACATTTGGAGTCTTCTAACATGGCATAAAAACATAGAACCCAAAATTAGTCAAAATGCAGAGAGAATTTGTTTCTTGCAAGGATGTCGTCTAACAGCGACACACTAGGCCTTGATGGCATACTTCCTGAGGGGGAAAGTACAATTCTCTCTTCTTCTCCCTCTCGGTCTTCAATGATTGCTGCACAGAGAGAAGAGAACAATTGAAATGTAAGATTCTGAGGTGGAATTCATCTACAAATCCGCACATTGTAATTTGCTTGATGAGAAAGCATGGTATTTCATTTGCAAATCTTCAACTTACATTCTTTGGATTTGTGTACAACTACATCAAACCATAGCAATTTCAATGGCAAGAATTCTAAAAATGAATTAGTACACGAAATGAATTTCTACTTCATTTGTACCACACATGAAGGTAATACCCGGCGACAAGTTCAGACAATTGCATTCACAAAAAGACAAAAGTCGCAGAGAATAATAACAGAAGCAACCACATTTTCTTACACAGAATCACAAGAACAATAAGCACTCAAAACAGAACAAAAAGTGAATAAACCTGATGCTTGGTGAGCCTCCTGCGGATTGCCCTGGTCTTCTTGGGACGGAGATCAAGCGGCAGGAACTTCTTATTCTTGTAAACCTCCCTCAGAGCAGCCTTCTGCTTCTGTGAGATTACAGTCAACACCTGCGCAATCGAAGTCCTCATGACCTTGCTGCAACCACCAACACAAATCAACTCGCATCCAAATTAAACAACAGAGTATTGTCACATCCGCACTTTCAATTCCTCAAATAACCGCAAAAATCAGATAGACATATCGTGAAACAAAAAAAGAAGGGGCGGAAAGGGAAAATTACATCTTGGAGAGCTTGTTAGGGGCACCGCCGGTGACCTTAGCGACGCGGAGGAGGGCGAGCTCGGCCTTGAGATCCTTGAGCTGGCTCAACAAGTCCTGCTTCGGCTTCTGCCTCAACTCGTGCACCTTAATCTTTGCTGCGATGCTGTTTAAATCATCACCGTTAACTAACCAAATCCGAATATTCCACACACGCACGCACGCAGAGAGATAGAGAGAGGGGGGAAGATTGGAATCACTAACCCACTGGTAACGAACGGTTCCTAAAGAAATTCCATGGAAGCGTTGGAAGCGGCCAAGGGTTGGGGTTTCGCCTCGCTTCTTCGGTTATATAAATTAGTGTCAACTATATGTTCGGTCCAACTCATTATCTTTCTTCACCAATAATCTCCACAGGAACATCGTCCGTCAGAAAAATGATGGAATCGAACTCGATCCCTGAAGACTATATTACGCTTGAACGCCTTGGAGACCAGTTTCGTAAAGGAATGGCAATCTCTGCAAACTCTCAGGTTCTTCACAATCCTGAGGGCGGTTCCCTCGGGCGTTTTCGCCAACCCGAAAGCAATCGCCAGCTTCTCGCTGTGAATGCTACTGCATTCCTCCAAATGAAGCTGTGACGTGCCGGACGGATACGTCTCTTTCACATAACCGATCTCGTCCAGCCGACGTGTTACCTCCTCCAGCTTGAGGTAGATCATCTTGGTCTCGGGATGAGACTTGTCGTCCACGACGAACTTATGAACTTGATCAAAAACTTCAATCCAACTCCAACCAGGAGTGGTCTTGATTCCTCTGCTCTTGATCAACTTGCGCATTCTTGCAACGCCAAGTGCGTCGTGTACTTCAGCATATATCGTTGCCATCAATATGCAGTCCCCCGCGTCCATTGCCCCAAGTTGCACCAAATTTGTGAGAGCAATCCTCCCTACCTCCACATTCTTGTGAATCTTGCAAGACCCCAACAGTATTCTCCACAGGATAGGATCGTCCGGAGACGGACTATTGGATATGATCTCGAGTGCTTTTTGGAGCCTTCCAGCCCGCCCGTACAAATCCACCACACACCCGTAGTGCTTAATCCCAGGCCTGATATTATACCTGGAATACATTTGTTCGAAATGTTGGAGACCTTCCTCGAGTAACCCTTGGTGACTGCAACCCAAGAGCAGTCCAAGGAAAGTGATAGCATTTGGCAGCACCCCTTCCACGAGCATCCGCCTAAAGTACAAAATGGCCTCTCTACCAAATCCGTGTACACCAAAACCAACTATCACAGAATTCCAAGTGAGGACATCCCTCTTCTTCATCCCATCAAACACCCTAATCGCACTGTCCAAGCAACCACATTTCGCATACATATCAATAAGCGCATTCCCAATAAACACATTGCTGGCGTCAATTCCCATCCCACGGGCACTCTCATGCAACTTGGTGCCGAAACTCATCGCTCCCACGTGCGCGCACGACGCGAGCAACCCGACGTGCGTGAACCCATCCAACCCGACACCCTCGCTCCTCATTCGATCATACAACCCGAAAACCTCGGAATGGCAGCCCGCCTGCGAGTAACACGCGATCATAGCGTTCCACGCAACCAGATCCCTCTGAGACATTTCATCAAACACCAAGCGTGCATCCTCCACAAGGCCATTCCCAGCATAACATCTGACAAGATTGGTGGAAACAACTACATCGTCCCCAAACCCACCTCGGAGAACACGGGCGTGAATCTCGCGGCACTTGGCGGGGGACCGGGCCCGATCGGAGGCCTTGAGGGCGAAGGAGAAGGTGAATTCGTCGGGAGGGGATCGGGATTCGGCGAGCATGCGGTTGTACAAGGCGAGGGATTGGAGAGGGTAGCGTGAGGAGAGTCCCCTGATGAGGGAGTTCCAGGCAAGTGGGGTCCGGTGGGGGTCGGGGAGGTGGCGGAAGACGACAGAGGCGTGGCGGAGGGAGCCGGAGGCGGAGACGGCGCAGAAGTGAAGGAGCTTGTCGGTGAGATGGGGGAGGCCGAGGACGATGACGTAAGCGTGAATCTTGAGGAGCTTCCTAAGGCTGTTGCATCCTTGTAGGACCCTCGATAGTTTGGCTTCCATGTCATTAACCACAATAAGCACTCAAACAGAACAAGAAGTGAATAAACCTGATGCTTGGTGAGCCTCCTGCGAATTGCCCTGGTCTTCTTGGGACGGAGATCAAGCGGCAGAAAGGGAAAATTACATCTTGGAGAGCTTGTTAGGGGCGCCGCCGGTGACCTTAGCGACGCGGAGGAGGGTGAGCTCGGCCTTGAGATCCTTGAGCTGGCTCAACAAGTCCTGCCTCGCCTTTTGGGTTTCGGAGATGAAAATGAGCTTCGCTGGTGGGAATAAGTTGTTCTGTTCAATTTGAGCTTTATGAAGCCCATGGTCCATTTTCAGTATCGAATAACCCAACTCTTAAACGCTAGCTAGATCTAGTCCATTTGCTTTGTATAGTATAGACCATAGTTTTCAAAAACGACCCGGAAGTCGACCCGATTTATTAGGCGAGTCTGGTTGGATCAGTCCAATCGATCAGATTACTGGTCGGACCGAATTTCATAGCATCCAATTTTTATACAATAACCTATCAAGAATCAAATAATAAACTTTCAATCTTTCAATCACAATTCACAGCATCCAATTTTTAGGTTGTCGTGGTTTTTGGGCTGGAGGCTGGAAAACGAAAATTAGGTTATTAGGTTTGGCTATTAGGAGAAAAATTGGGAAAATTTTAGGTTACGATCGGGTAGACCTAACGAACTGGAAAATCTGAGTCAGATTTTTTGGTCTGACCGGGCAGTCCGACCAAAAAGTCTCTGGCTCATTAGGTCAGCGTACGGATTACCTGTTTTTGGCCAGTGTGTTGAGCCATTGGTGGTCCGACCAGTCGAACCATCGGTCGGACCACCAATTTAAAAACTATGGTATAGACATAGTATAGATCTAGTCAATCATCTTACTTCGTCTCAGGGTTCAATCAATTAATCTAGATTCAAACTAATCAGGAATAAAACTGGTAATTATACCACGAAGCCCAAGCCCAAGCCCAAGCCCAACAGTCAGGCCCAGAATTCACGGTTTCCCGTCAACAAAAAAAGGTCAAAGAGTCTTTCGAGACTTGAATCTTTACACACAAAAAGAAGGCAAAACCCCCCCTCCTTCCCGTCTTCCCCTTCCCGCCGACGTGCTTCCGCTTCTCTCCGGTACGGAATCTCTCTCTTTCTCCCTCTCTCTATCTCTCCGTCTCTCAAGTTTATTCTTAGTCATGGCTCTTTGCGTTTCCGTATAAGGTTACTGATTATGCACCCCCCCCTCCATCTTCGAGCTATGGGTTCAGAATTGGAGGTTCAATGGAGGCTTTTAATACCAAAGAAGCTCCTGCTCCTGGACCGGGGCCTCGGGTTAAGGCCTCGATTAAGCTCGGATCGCAAACTTACTGCGTCGGTTCCAGCGACGAGGATGTTCGGCTGTCAGCTGCCTTGAGTTCAACCAAGGATGAGATAATGGGGATACTGAAGGAGTACATTGCCTCACAAAATGTCCCTGATGATGTTCTTGACGAGGTTGATGTGAGCGAGGGCGACGACGAGGAGGAGGACGTCGGGATTCCTGAGAAGCCTCGTGTGAGATCAAAGAAGACGAAGCTTGGTTGAGACTATTCGGTATACCTGTAAACTCTGCTATGCCCTCTTGTTGTAGGCGTGCACCAAATCTTCCTGGTTGTCAAAGTTACGTCTTTCTGTGTCAAGAAACATATGCAAACCGACCCAAAATCTTGAAGTATCGCAGGAGCAATTTCCAAACCAGAAACTTGGACCTTCAGAGGTACATCATGTTTTGTTAATTTTCGAGCATGCGTTCTCTTCTGTTGCCTCTGTGACAATTTGAATCACTTTTTGCCATTTTTCTTGTGGAATTTTTCTTTCTCGTTGATTTATTCCCCATCATAGTTCTGATTTTTGGGGTAAATTAATACAGTTTCCAATTTTAATTATTTAAACAGTCTAATTGTTAGAGGGCAGACCTTTAAGATAGAGTAAAAGTAGTTAAGCTTAAATCCCAACTCGAAGAAAGGTACAATAAAAGGCTAATTTAAATATCCAACTGAAGAAAGGTACAACTTGTATCATATGGTTTTCCAGGTATTGTTTAATGTACATTCTCACTGCTAAGTATGTCAATTCTCTTGCGCTGAATGGTCTTGATGGCGTCGATCAACTTCTTTTCTGAGAGTGGTTTGACAATAAAGGCATCCATCCCAGCCTCCCACATCTTGTCAAACTCCTCAGATGTGTTAGCTGATAGTGCAATAATGGGAATATGAACTCCATAAGGCTCTTCCTCCTTCCGGATCTGTCTCGTTGCCTCGTATCCATCCATTCCTGCCATCTATTAATACGAACATAGCAAAGAAAGAGAGAAAAAAAGAATAAAATTGAATGTCAATAGAGGATCTGAGTTTAACTCAAATGTAAAGAAAACAGTTTAATACAATCTTCCAAAAGTAAAATCCCTTTTACCTGACAGTCCATAAGGATGAAATTATAAGGTGGCATGCAAGTAGGGCCTTCTTGTTGTTGGAAACCTTTCCGAACTAGATCCACTGCTTCTTCGCCATCCTCGCACTCGTGAACTGTTGCGCCAAGTTTTGATATAATGCAATTACCAAATTTCCGTAGCACCTCCATGTCCTCGACGAGTAAGGCTGTTTGGCCACTTAGGAGTTTCTTTGTACCGCGCTCTGCCTCCGAAAAGGGAGGCTTGTCCCTCAATATGTGTTCACTTGGCCTGACAAGCCGATTGGAATCATCGCTTGAGCTATCTTCGGATTGGATTTCCCGTTTATGTGCATGCCTGCAAGTTTTTGATCGAGCTCCGGAACATGGTCTTGTCTTAATCGGTGGAAGTGAGCCCGAAGAGCTTGCAGGTACATTTGATCCTTCCCTAGATTGAACAGAGCTTTGTTTCTGTTCCCGGTCAACAACATCGATAAATGAGGCTCCCCCGAATTCGGGTAGAAGTTTCAGCACCTTCTGCAAGAGAGTGCCATGAAAGGGAACTCCTATCAGGTTGATGTCGTTCATGTCTCTTCCGTTGTCAATATCGTCTCTATGTGAAGTTGGCCTATCTAACCACACAACCTTATAACAAAAACCAGAAAGTCCCCTTTTGAATCCTGCCACAACCTTGTCTATCTCTCGGAAACATTCAGTCTTGGCATCAATCACCAGCAACACAAATCCTGTCGATCCCTGTCTACTAGTAGCGCTAGAATGAGGAAGCATTTGATCGAAACCTTCCATGGAACTCAAGGGAAACTCCTTTGATTTCGTACTACAACTTTCGTTGCACGAATCCAAATCTGATTTCCCTGAAGAACTGGGAGGCAAAACATGGAACTTTCGTTTAATCTTCATAAGTGTGGGATGGAGGTGTTCCGACCGCTCTACCACCGACACTTTGATCCCATTTGCCTCAATATACTTCTGAGAAACTCTGCACCTTTCTTTGTTAGAGATAAACAGGACAACATGAGATGATTCCACCTTGGGACTAGACCCGAGCTTCGTTAACCGAGGACTCGGGGTGCAACTAGCGAGGCCAGATGAAGGAGTTCGGATATTCAGGCCTAGGTATCCCCTTGTGCTGTCAAATAATGACTCCTCTCTACTTTCAAAATCACCTCTTTTGTCATCTGCTGTAGGATTGTTGTCTTGTGCAAGGAGGAAGACATTGAACCTGAAACATGTTCCTCGCTCATCGTTCGGTTTGTCTACGATCTTTATCTCTCCGCCCATCAAACGGACCTGCATATACGCAGGTAATGTTCAATTAAGAATCAATGCCAAATCAAACGCATCTAAAAACAACATGAGCAATGATCTTGTACCAATGATTGAACAATGCCTAGTCCTAAGCCAGTGCCTTCTACTTGGAGAGCCTTTTCCTTAACTTGGACATAATCCTCGAAGACTGATTCTCTCTTGTCTCTAGGTATTCCAATTCCAGTATCTTGCACTTCAAACACAAACTCCATGCAGTTGGGACTCTGCATCACACGATTCCCTACATCCACCGTCACTTCCTCACCCTTCTCTTCTTTGTTTCTCCAACACAACCGTGTCGACTTCTTTGACGACCTGATTTGTGTATTGGAAGAGGCAATCATATTGTCTTCCAAACTGGGTTTCCGCGCCCTCGCTCGCACCGATACATGACCTTCAACAGTAAACTTAACAGCATTGCTAAGCAGATTCCACAAAATCTTCATCAGCTTTCCTTTATCACCTTTGACAAGGCGATACTTGACCACGGAATTGTCACATAGGTCCAACACCACATCTATTCCCTTCTGAACTCCCACCGGATAGTAAGTGTCAACAGCATCCTCTAGAAGTTTCGCGACATCGAACTCTTCTTCTTCCATCTTTTCTGCTTCTGTCTTGCTTCTGTCCAAGACCGAGTTCAGTATACCTGAAAGAAATGAAGCTTGTAAGCAATACTTAATTCACCAGACGTATAAGAACAATGTAGTTCATTAATGAACAACTGAGCATTACCTCCTAGTCTCTCCGTGCATTCTTTGATGCCTATCAAGTAAGTCTTCAGCTTGGATTTAGTCTCGGGATCACGAATTGGAACCATCTCTTCGGTAGCTAATTCTACCCGGGCAGTGATGGCAGCCAGCGCGTTGCGGATATCGTGGATAGCCCGGGAAAAGGCGTTGCTCTTGTTCATACTCTTCCTCTCCGCTTGTTGCGTGTATTCCATTTGGCGCACGAGCAAGCTCCGAAGATGCAGCTCTCTTCTCTCAGCTCTGACCAGAAGAAGCACGAAGCTGAGAATGCAGATGAATAGAATAGCCATCATGACCATTGATAGAGCAAACGCGATGCGGCTACCCTTCTGAATCCTGCTCGGGATTGCTCCTCGCGGCATAGCCATCGCATATACCTGAAATTCCATCATTTAATGATCAGACATTAATCTAAAAGGACAACAACTTAGATGCAACAAGGTTCATTTGCCAACTTACAGATTGAACACCAAAAATCTGTATTGGAGAACAGTAGAAGTCATATTGTCTCTTCCCAATGCTGAAAACTGAACCACCAAGCAAGGCTGTGTTTGGTAGGCATGAAACATCTCCAACATGAACTTGGTCAACTCCTGTGGTTTGCACCAACCCGAGAGAGGTATACTCTTTCCTAACAAACACACTAGTATTTGGTATACCTCCCAGAAGCACTTGTCCCTCTAATGTAGCCAAGTACAAGCTCCCATCAAATAAGCTAAAGCCACTGAACACGGATGCCACTTCTCGAACCGAGAACCCGAGCGATAAAACTGCTTGTGCGTTGACCCTGACCGAGTTGAGGAAGAGAGGATCATGTGAAGTGTTCCCTCCACTTGCTACTGATGCATGCCACCCATAAGTAGAACTCAGGGTTTCGTTTATCCAACTTGTGTTGGCTCCAGAGAAAGGTTTGCATCTGATCGGGCGTCCAAGTGGTTTTCCTGTCTTGGGGTCAACTGCTTGCTTGTTCCACGTAACACGTGAGGTGGCCGGATAACGGGACGAGACCGAACTAGTGTACATTGCATAAGTTCCATTCCCCTCGAAGTAGTAGGTTAGAGAAGGACCTTCCAAGTCAATGAAGGAAATCTGTGATACCATAGGGATAGTGGAGAATGCTTGAAACAATATAGGAGCCACCTGCCAAGTTTAAAACGAACAGATTATTGAAGTCTGAAGTCTGTGCCATCTCTTTCTCATCATCATTCAATCATCTGATATTATTACCTCAATCTCAGCAACTTGCCTTCATGTCTTCAACGTCTAGTCTCTACCCTTTCCTATTCTTCTCGCCTCTTTCCAACCTCTCAATTATTGTTTCCTCTTTTTCCTAGTCTTGTAATCAATAGCTCTGTTTCTCTTTCATGTATATATCTTCTCCTGCTGTATCTTGTACAATTACAATAATCAATACAATTGAATTCTTTTATCTTCCAATTTAACATGGTATCAGAGCGATCTTGATCCTGTTGTCTAGTTTCACCCTCATTATTCAAAAATGTCAGCGAGTGATGGATCCTCGCATATCAACGAAGCTGCTGATGGTTCTGCCAGTGCAGGACGCAGCTATTTGAAAAAGATAGCTGAAATGGATGGTAACACGGGGTTAAAAATTACCACGGTTGCCTTTAATGGAACCAATTACCTTTCTTGGTCCAATGCTGTGTTCATTGCTCTTAGTGGTCGTGGCAGGATTGGTTTTGTGAATGGTGAATTTTCTCCACCTGAAAAAGATGATCCGGATTATCCGGAGTGGAGTATGAATGATTATCTGGTGATGTCTTGGATTCTAAACTCTGTTGAACCAAAATTGCACAACTTATTTACCTGTGCTAAGAGTGCTCGTGAGTTATGGGAATCTATTCGGGAAATGTATTCCCAGCAGGAAAACACCTATCGTGTTTTTGAACTGAAGAAAAACATCGCTGAACTTCGACGAGGAGAAAAAACTTTTGTTGAATATCTCAGCCAATTCAAATCAATGTGGGATGAACTCAGTCTTTTGCGACCTACCTCTGTTGATCCTAAAGTTGTTCAACAGAGAGAGGAAGAGGATAAGATTTTTCAACTATTGATGGGCCTTGGGACTGATTTTGATTCTCTTATTGAATCAATTCTCACTACTGCTGATATTCCTTCTTTTGGAATGGTTTGTGCCAGGATTCAGAAGGAGGAAACCCGAAGAAAAATTATGAGTCCAAATTCAAAGGCTGACTCAACTGAAGCTAGTGCTTTCGCATCCTCCTCTGATCATAATGCAAATGCTGCTAGAAGGTTGAATTTTCGTGGAAATTCTTCAAATTCTAGGCCAAGAGGAGGAGGACGAACGGGTAGATACACAAATATGTCCTGCGAGCACTGTGGAAAAGCCGGACATACAAAAGAAAGGTGTTGGATTCTTCATCCACACCTTAAGCAGGTTAGAGAGAAATCGAATGATCAAGTTAATGCTTTTACTGCTTCACCATCTTTTCCTTCGAGTGTTTCCATGGAAGAACTTGCTCAGAGGCTTATGGAGCACATGAAATCTTCTGAGAAGACTTGTCAAAACGATGCTAAAAGCATCAAGTCATCAGATGAAGGTAAATCAGGTAATTACTATCCTGTTGCCTTACATTCAAAGTTTATCAAATCTAATCACTGTTGGATTGTGGACTCTGGTGCCAATGAGCACATGACCTTTGATCAAAGTCTTCTAGAAGATTATCATGAACTTAAAAACAAGTCTATTGCCGTTGCTAATGGGAACAACATTCCTATTCAAGGACAAGGTCTTACCTGTGTTCTTGGTTTCGAACACAAAGCTGCTGTTCTTCATGTGCCTAAGCTTACTTGCAATTTGTTATCTATAAGTAAGCTCACTAGACAGTTAAACTGTACTGCAATTTTCTCTGCTAATGATGTTAAGTTTCAGGATTGCAGAACTCGGATGACGATTGGTGAAGGCAAACTTAAAAACGGACTTTATGTTATTGATTCCATTCCTAAGGCTCTTGCTGCTAATAATGAATCTTCTGAACTTTGGCACTTGCGATTAGGCCATCCCAGTAGTCGTATCATGAATGTTGTGTTTCCTCAGTTTGAAAAATTTGAACTCAACTGTGAAAGTTGTCAATTTGCCAAAAATAAGAGACTTCCTTTCAAGACTTCTGAATGTGTTTACAATTCTGCTTTCGAGTTAGTTCACTCTGATGTTTGGACTACTCCTGTTCGTTCTTACAATGGTTACTCCTACTTTGTGTCATTTATAGATCATTATAGTCGCGCAACTTGGCTCTATTTGCTCAAAAGTAAGGGTGATGTTTTCTCTGTTTTCAAAGAGTTTGCTGCCATGGTTAAGAATCAATTTAATTCTAGAATAAGAATTCTAAGAACTGACAATGGTTCGGAATACAAAGGAGAATTTGTCCAGTTTTTAAAAGATGCAGGTACCATTCATCAAACTTCTTGTGTCTACTCACCTGAGCAAAACGGTGTTGCTGAAAGAAAAAACCAGCATCTGTTGAATGTCTCTCGTGCTATAATGATTCAGATGAATGTGAAGAAAAAATTCTGGAGTGAAGCTGTTCTTGTTGCCTGCCATTTAATCAACAGGTTACCCTGTAAACTTCTTAACAACAGGTCTCCTATGGAAGTTCTCATGAGTAAGAAACCTGATATATCTTATTTAAAAGTCTTTGGTTGTGTTTGTTTTGCTCATGTACCATCTGCAAAACGGGATAAGTTAGACAAACGTGCTGAAAAATGTATATTTCTTGGATATTCCAATTGTCAAAAGGGTTATAAATGCTATTCACCTTCTAAAGGTAAGATGGTTGTATCGAGAGATGTTCACTTTATTGAACACCAACCATTTTATTCCAATTTCTCTGAAGGTAATATTCAGGGGGAGGAGTTCATTCTTGATCGATCAAATCTTCCTTTACCTATATTACCACATATTACACCTTTCTCTTACAATGAGAAGGAAAGATCTGTGCCATCTTTGCAGGACACAATTGATTGTAGAAATGAAGTTCGTGAGGAAAGAGACAATTTGGATGCTGCAAGGAAAGCTGTCGACTCTGTTGCTGGTGACTCTGCTGATCTCCAATCAAATTTGAATTCTGAAAATTCAAATGGTCAAGGTATCTCTCCAAACTCTGAACCGGATCGCACTTCCATAGAACCAAGGAGGTCCACTCGAATTAAGCAGCCAAATACTCTGCTTAAAGATTTTAAAACTTACCAAACTGTTTATCCTATTGATGACTATCTCTCTTATGAACATGTTGCTCCTGGTTATAGATCTTATCTTAGTAAAATTGATTTTTTAACTGAACCTAAAAACTTTGAAGAGGCTGTTAAAAGTAAAGATTGGAGAAATGCGATGATGGAAGAGCTTCAAGCTCTTAAAAAGAATAACACTTGGGACATTGTTGATCACCCTTTAGGTAAGAAACAAATTGATTGTAAATGGATTTATAGAATTAAGTATAAAAGTGATGGTTCTGTGGAAAGATTGAAAGCAAGATTGGTAGCCAAAGGTTTCACCCAAACCCCAGGTTTAGATTATGGTGAAACCTTCGCTCCGGTTGCGAAAATGAATACGATTCGTCTTATTATTTCATTAGCGGTCAATCTTGGATGGAGAATGGATCATATGGACGTAAAAAACGCCTTTCTACAAGGCGACATCAAAGAAGACATTTACCTGCGTTTACCACCAGGTCTGAATTGTTCTGATGCTAACAAGTCCTGCAAACTCAAGAAGGCCATCTACGGTCTTAAACAGTCACCGCGTGCCTGGTATGTAAAACTTAGCTCTGAGTTGATCAATCTTGGTTTCAAAAAATGTTATGCAGATTCGTCTCTATTCATATCCAATCGGCCAGAAGGTAAAATCATCATCCTTATTTATGTTGATGACATTTTGATAACAGGAAGTAATCCAAAGCTTGTTAATAATTTAAAAACTGCTCTGCATAAACGATTTGATATAAAAGACTTAGGAAAGTTGAAATTCTTTCTTGGTATTGAAGTTGCTTATTCCCAGAAAGGTGTCTTCTTAAATCAGAGACGTTATGTTCTTGATATCTTGAAAGAAACAAAGAAAATCAATGCTCGACCTTATAGAACACCAATCGAGCAAAATTGGACAGTTCCTAGAGACAAAGGTAAACCTCTTGAACCTAAAGCTGCTCTTCAATTTTCAAGAACAGTTGGTAAGTTAATCTATTTGAATCTTACTCGACCTGATATCACATATGCTGTCAACATTGTTAGCCAAGTTATGCATGCTCCTTATGAAGCACACTTGGTGTTTCTTGATCGAATTTTACAATACTTAAAAGGGTGTCCAGGTCGAGGTGTTCTTATGAAGCACAATGCTAACTTAGATATTGTTGGATATGCAGATTCTGATTATGCTGGCTGTGAAATCAGCAGAAGATCTACTTCGGGGTATTGTATAATGGTTGGGAGCAACCCAATTATCTGGAGGTCGAAAAAGCATGATGTGGTGTCTCGATCTAGTGCTGAAGCAGAGTATAGATCGATGGCGCATGCTACTCAGGAACTGGTGTGGGTCAGAAATACACTCACTGAACTAGATTTCAAAGTCAACCTGCCAATGAAGTTATATTGTGATAATAAAGCTGCTATTCACATTGCCAACAACCCGGTGTTTCACGAACGGACTAAACACATAGAAGTAGATTGCCACTTTGTTCGAGACAAAGTTCAAGAAGGGATAATCACCACTCCATACATCTCTAGCAATGCTCAACCTGCTGATATCTTTACAAAAGCTGTTGGTTCTTCATTGTTTGAGAAGCTACTATCCAAGCTGTGTGTGTTCAACTTGTACCACTCAGCTTGAGGGGGAGTATTGAAGTCTGAAGTCTGTGCCATCTCTTTCTCATCATCATTCA